>JARQOC010000009.1:156824366-156928853 GCA_033576535.1 Allobates femoralis | reverse complement strand
CACAGGAGAGTGACCTTTCCTATACTAGGGGTCAGAAGGATGCAGCGTGTGGCTATACTAATGGCTGCACTGGTTTGAACAGCTCTGCTTTCCTGATAGCCGTTCAGATTTCACCTTGTGCGAGTTGCTACAAGGATTAAAGCTGTTCGTTTGTCTCTTGTGTATCAAGGCCTATCACAGCTGTTCTGTTGTATCCACTCCCTCTGGTATAATTACTCACCTCTTAGCTTGGGTAATGGCCAGTGATAGCTTGCTATACCATGATATTAGTGTGAGCTGTTAAGAGAAAAGTCATTTTGGATTGGTTTCTGAAGATTACTACCTGGAATTTTCTTTTACCCTTGTCTGTCTTATTACTTTTGTGTCATTATCATAGAGCATGACTAGTGTTTTTGCTGCCCTTTGCACTAGTCAGGGACGAGCTTAGGGTAAAACAGGGATAGGCACATGACCGCCGCATGGGGTGATAAGAGCTCAGGGTTCCCTAGGGTAATTGTTAGGGGTTGTCCTCTGTGTCTATCCCTAGTGGCAGTATTCCCCTTCCCTTTTGTCTCAGCATTTGGTTTCTTTGCGCCACTAAGCAGTCCAGGCTCTTCCAAAATCATGGTCCTCAATAGTCCAGGAAAGGACAAAACGTTATGAAGGCAATCCCTCCTCATTCTGTGCATCTAACTGGTAGGGTCACTATGACATTAATGCCTTGTCTTTGGAGGAATGGTAAGTATTAATGGCAGGAAAGTTGTTCACGTGACCCAACTCTTAAGGCCCCTTCTCACGCTTCAATGTGTCGACGAACTGACCAACAGTCCGACTTGACCTCGATCGCTAGAACGACGTTCAATAATCGCTAGTGAAATGTCACGCGTATAGATCTCGTTAACGATGCAGCAACGATCCCGCGACAAGCAAACGATACTTGCGGTCGTTAGATCGCCTACATCCTTCACTTCTCAATAGGCGAGGTCGTTAACGACATCGTTATCGAGGTGTCACACACACCCATGCTGCAGGTTGAACGAACGCTCATCATTTGGTTTAAGGTCCGGTTCCCCAACCTCCCATCAACGATCTGCCCGATTATCGTTGATCGTTTGAACATGTCACACTGAACGACGTCGTTCCAACGAATGAAAGACCGTGACGTGTTAACGATATCGTAGTCTGTAACGGGGCATTTAAGTGGTTGCCATCTAATCGATTCTCCAACATAATGTGAATTCACTGCTTATGAATTGCACACTTTAATTTTTTGCATTATTGTCAGTGTTGAACTGCCTGGACTTCAGCAGAGAAGCTTCCCGAACTGTTGTGCTGGGGGTCACCGGTATCTACGCATGCAGGAAGCCGGGATGCCTATGTATTGGTTACATCTTATTAATTTACTACAGATCAGCCTCAGAGTTGCTATGACGGCAACAAACAATGTAGTCTGGAAAGCCGGCGCTCGTTATCATTGACTGTCACTACCTGAGCTGATTAAGAATTAACAAGAAAACACTGCGGACCGCGCAGCGAACTCGCAGCATCAGGTTTAAAGTGCGCTCACAACCATATGGTGGCAAGAAACAAAGACTCAATGAAGATAAACAGCCTCCAAGACGCAGATCATTAGAGGTAATAGCATGTCTGCCACTTAGGGACAACCTAACCTAAGACAATGCACAAGACATTTCTGGACGGTCAGTAAGGACAATTTAGGAATTTTCTGCTGCCGATCTCCACATTACTGTGATACCGACGAGTGCGACAGATACCGACAGGGAGCAGATACGTGTCACAAAGCTGATCTGACACATTATACTTTTTTCATCACTGTTTTAAGGGAATCTGTCAGCAGGATTATCTGAGTGCAACATGATGTAGGCAAAAAGATCCTGAATCCAGCGATGTATCACTTAGATTACTGGGTGCAGGGGCTGTGACACAGGTTTTAGATTTAGCTGTGGAGGGGAGCTGAAAAAGCTGCCCGAGCACACACTAAGCTCTGTATGTAGAATGTCTATAGAAAGTGAGCTGCTAATCATAAGAGGGGACTGACTCGCACAATGTGGCACGAGTCAGGCAGTCACAGCAATGTTAATGTCTTAGTGATAAAACACTCAGTTTGAGTAAAGAACAGCATAGGAGCTCAACATGCAACACATTGTCAAACTCTGTTTTAAACCCTACCTCATGCTGTTCTCAGAATACAAAGCAAAAGCCTGCTGACAGATTCCCTTATAGTCAAACGTGCTCCTAAAATTAAGCCTCCATATTAAAGCAGGAACAGTATCTCCATAGTAGAACAACATGTAACAGAGTCATACTGAGCCCATAATAAATATGGGAACAGTACATCCATAAAAGAGCCACAGTGCCCCAATAATACAGACAGCAACAGTGCCTCCATAATAGAACATGTAACAGAGTCACTCAGACCTCATAATAAATACAGGAACAGTACATTAACAAAACAGCCACAGTGCCCCCATAAGGAGAGCCACAGTTCCCCCATAATAAAAACATCCAAAGTGTCATAAGAAAGATGTGGCTTCCCTGTGGGTCCAATCGCCACAGAGGTACTGCACCCCTGTTAGTGTGAGATATCCCCCTTACTGGTAAAGAGGGTATACACCGGTACCGGGACACCCAGATCAGACTAGGAACAATTGTAGTGGGGTTGGGTGGTGAAGGAAGAAGTTAGAGGGAGCACTTGGGAAGAGTGAGGTAAGGAAGAACACACGTAGATGACTTGGTACACATGACAGAGGGTATAAAAAGAGAGGAACATCTAGAACGCAGGAGGCGACATTGAGAGGAAGGACAGTTGACAGAGAGAGAGACCAGCTGAGGAGAGGTGGTAGAATAGCTGAGGAGAGGCCATTGAAGGTCGAGTTGGAGGGAAGCTAGAGAACGTACACCTGAGAAGTGTCCAGAGGACTGGAGCAAGTGGGAGCTCGTCCCAAGGCCGAACCCTAGAGCAGAACATCACCCAAGTGACTTTCAAGAGGAAGAGGGGGTCCCAGAGGCACGAGAAGTGAGCAATCCACCCGTGGGTCTCGTATCTTTTGTCAGGCACAGGCAAATGGAGGACCAGGCTCAGCTAGCAACCCGGAGGCTGTGGCACTTCCAAGGTGACAGAGTCGACAACGGCGCACATCTGCTGAATAGGTGGCAACCATAGGGCTAAAGGGAGACACTGTAGGGGAACCCCTAAGGAAAGCCCACAGTCACTGGCTCAGAGCTCTGTGTGGCGAGGCGCAAGGCAGGACGGGAGAGGCAAGGACTGTGTGAGACGACCTGGAAAGGACAGAGAAGGGGTGCTCGTTACATACCATCCTACTACCAGTGAGTAGATGGATCCCTGCCTCCGAGAACCCAGTGCTCAGTGAGCTGCTGCACATAGATTGTGAGTAAAAGAACTGAAGTCTGCAACCCGTTGTGTCGGTGAACTTTCTTTACGCAACAAGAACACCAGAAACACCACTACCAACTCACTCAGGTACCTTTGGCCACCCTAGGGGTCAGCCCTACCCGTAGAAGGCTGAAGAACATTGCTGCCTCCCAACCATCGGCCCCTAGGAAGACTATCGAGCAGCGGCGGCCATTATAAGCCGCAATCTGTGGGTGGCGTCACGTGTAAATTAACAAGTTTCCCCAGGTCCAGTCACCCCTGCCCAGAATGAACCCTCCACACCAGATCCCTATTACGAGGGGAGAGAGCCACCAACACAGAACTTTTAATGACACTGCCAGGGTCACGGAGCCGGGTCGCGGTCCCTGTGATCCCCGTGATGAAGCCTCAAAACAGCCCACTTCTGAGTATCCTATATCCTAAGGCCCTGGAGGGGCATGTCAAAGACAGACACCATGACTTATTGATAATGAAAGGAACAGTACCCCCATAAAGAAGAGAGCCACAGTTCATCTATAATAAAGATAGCAAGAGTGTTAGCATAATACACACAGACACAGCGCCTCTATAATAAAGAATGTTACAGTGCCTTCATCATAAAGCAACAGTGCCCCATAATAGGGTGACATTGACCCCACAATGAACAGAGCCACAGAGCCATCATGATAAAGAAAGACACAGTGCCTACATAATAGAACAATAGTGCCTCCAAAATAGAGAGAGCCACAGTGCCACATTGCCACCACTAGAGAGACAAACAATGATCCAATAATGTATAATATATCAACACTGGAGCTAGTCTACAAAGGTTTGACCAATTTTATTTAGTTGTTACTGCTAGAAAGCTTTTGGGAGCTTACGGTGCTTTGACCCCCCTAGAACATTTAATTAAAACATTATGCGCTGGGCTATTATAATTAATGATCCAATAATAATGATAGCTATAGTGTCCTCCATGTTGAAGACAGCTACAGCACAATGCAGCTGTTGAGTCACCGGCAGCGGGGGCCCGCAGTAGTCAGGGGCGCAGCAGGGCCGAGGATGCAGCGCAGTCCAAGCCAGGCTGATCCTGCCCCAGCAGTCGGCTCCTTAATGCAACGATTCAGTTCTTTGGTATCCTCATTGAGAGACAAGCTATTCACAGAGTCAATAAAAGTTGTTACATTTTCTATACAAGACCAGTTGAACATGAGAGTTGGGGGTGAGCTATTTACAAAGACATTTGGCTGCGCAGGTTGCTCTTCTCATCCCGGTAACTCCTGACTTGCGTCCCTCACCATCATCATTACACACCGTGAATTCAAAGAGTCTTTTGTGGGTTTTATCGCTACCCCGCTCATGGGGACACGTTCACAGGACCACCAGCAAATTGAAAGACAGGGTTCCCCCGCCACATTCACAATGGAGATCTTTTTAGTCTTCAAATCTCTGCTTAGGACCCACCAAAACTAACACCGGAGGGGACAGCCGCTGTCCAGGTATCTGCCAGAAGCAAACGTGGAACACTTGGCTGAGATCCTACTACACATTCCAAACGTGCCAAATTCTGAAGTGACCCTCAGGGTCTGAACAATTGAAAGGGGAGGGCTGCAAAGAATACCTCTGTGTCATTGTCTGCTATGGGCATTATAAGGAGGTAAACTCATGGTGTGGTCACCATCTTCCCCTGACCTCAACCCTATAGAGAACCTTTGGAGTTTAAAGGGAACCAACCACCTCAGATCACCCTAATACACAGTTAGTACATGTCCCTGCACCCTAAGGATACCTTTCCAGCACTGTTTTTGTGTAAAATCTTGCATTAGTATAACTCATATAAAGACTTTATAAACTTACTAGCCTGGTGACTTCTGGGCGTATCCCTCCTTCTGTTATACTTCAGGGCTGTGCATTGCATGGCTGCGCACCCCCTCCCTCTGTGCAGAGGAGATAACGATCACACCCATCTGGGCGTATCCCTCCTTCTGTTATACTTCAGGGCTGTGCATTCATTGCATGGCTGTGCTCCCCCTCCCTCTGTGCAGAGGAGATAACGATCACGCCCATCAGGGTAGGGCAGCAGGCACAGAGGGAGGGGGAGCACAGCCATGCACTGCACAGCCCTGAAGTATAACAGAAGGAGGGATACGCCCAGAAGTCTTCAGGCTAGTAACTTTATAAAGTCTTTATATCGGTTATACTAATGCAAGATTTTACACAAAAACAGTGCTGGAAAGGTATCCTTAGGGTGCAGGGACATGTACTAACTGTGTATTAGGGTGATCTGAGGTGGTTGGTTCCCTTTAATAAAGCAAAAGATCTATGAGGGTGGGAGGCAGTTCACATCAAAACAGCAGCTATGGGAGGCTATACGGACATCATGCAAAGAAATACAAGCAGAAACTCTCCATAAACTCACAAGTTCAATGGATGCAAGAACTGTGAAGGTGATATCAAAGAAGGGTTGCTATGTTAACATGTACCGTATATACTCGTGTATAAGCCGAGTTTTTCAGCCCAAAATTTGGGCTGAAAAGTCTCCCCCTCGGCTTATACACGAGTCAATACGGGGGGGGCTGTGTCCGGGGCTGTGGAGGCTTCAGGAGGCGGGGGGGGGAGGGCTGCTGTATGAGCGGCCCCGTCACGTGGGGCCGCTCATTAAATATGCACTGCTTTCCCCTGTCAATCAGCGGCAGGGGGAAGCAGTGCATATAGCCCCCAAATGCTGGCACTCGCCCCCCCTTGTAAGGGACACCCCCCCCGATGGTTATATTACCATTCCGGACTTCTGATCCGCGCCGCTCCTCGCTGCTCCTCGCTGCTCCCTCCGTCCGTCTTCTACATCCCGGATCTCCGGCCGTCGCAGGCATGTGACGTGATCGCGCGGACGGGGATCCCGGATGTAGAAGACGGACGGACGGAGCAGCGAGGAGCAGCGCGGATCAGAAGTCCGGAATGGTAAGAGAAGCGGGGGGAGCCCTTGCAAGGGGGGGCGAGTGACAGCATTTGGGGGCTGCTGGGGACCCCCAGGGGGCTGCTGGGGACCCCCTGGGGGCCGCTGTGTACCCCCAGGGGCTGCTGGGGACCCCCAGGGGGCTTCTGGGTACCCCCTGGGGGCTGCTGGGGACCCCCTGGGGGCTGCTGGGGACCCCCTGGGGGCTGTTGGTACCCCCAGGGGGCTGTTGGTACCCCAGGGGGCTGTTGGTACCCCCAGGGGGCTGTTGGTACCCCCAGGGGGCTGCTGGTACCCCCAGGGGGCTGTTGGTACCCCCAGGGGGCTGCTGGTACCCCCAGGGGGCTGTTGGTACCCCCAGGGGGCTGCTGGGTACCCCCTGGGGGATGCTATATGTACCCCTGGGGGCCTGCTGTATACCACTGGGGCTGCTGTATACTACCACTGGGGCTGCTGGGGCTCCTGTATACTACCACTGGGGCTGCTGGGGAATCTGTATACTACCACTGGGGCTGCTGGGGAATCTGTATACTACCACTGGGGCTGCTGGGGCTCCTGTATACTACCACTGGGGCTGCTGGGGCTCCTGTATACTACCACTGGGGCTGCTGGGGCTCCTGTATACTACCACTGGGGCTGCTGGGGCTCCTGTATACTACCACTGGGGCTGCTGGGGCTCCTGTATACTACCACTGGGGCTGCTGGGGAATCTGTATACTACCACTGGGGCTGCTGGGGAATCTGTATACTACCACTGGGGCTGCTGGGGAATCTGTATACTACCACTGGGGCTGCTGTATACTACCACTGGGGAGGCCTGTATACCACACTGCTGGGGGCTGTATACCTGTGCTGGGGTCCACCCTCGGCTTATACACGAGTCAATAGGTTTTTCCAGATTTTTGGGGCAAAAGTAGGGGGGTCGGCTTATACACGGGTCGGCTTATACACGAGTATATACGGTAACTTGGCCTGTTGGGATGTTTTGGAGTTAAATAGCTTTTTATTTCAGTGAATGTGACCTTCTAATGTTTCACATTCAACAAATGAGCATTTTCAGTTCTTTCAAACACATCAAATGTTTACAAACTCTACTGTGCCTAATAATTTGAAACAGTGCATTTACAGGTTTTTTTTTATTTGAAGATTATACTGTTATCATTGGGAGGTTTCTTCAATAAAATTCGATGTATACTCTAACGGGTGATGACTTATTACACTGACTGTCATTTGCACCGACCATTTACAAAACCAGAGAAAAAAAATATTTGCATAATAATTTGGATCACGGTCTATATAGCCCCGTGAGCCTCAGGAAGGTCCACAAACGTAGTCACTGTACTTGAAGCCCAGTGACCTCCAGCGTCACAATCGGTCCTGAAGTATCCCTGATCAAGTTGGGGACTAGTACCCCTCCTTGCAGCTAGGTCTTCTGCCCATCTTCAACAGCTGGCTGCAAATTCATCTCACCAAGTCCTCAACCTAGCACTTCTCTGTACTCAATCAGTACTCACTTCTCTCTCTGTGTGCTTGGTTCTCGACTAGAGCTCTCCTGGTGGCCACCCACCCCTCACCTAATTCCTCCCTCCAACCAGAAGTGAGGACTGCCCTATAGGTGGGTCTCTTCCACCCAGCACGTCCTGGCTTGAAGTTCAGATATGTTGGGTGTGTTTTGAGGGTCTCAGCAGTGTGTCCACCACTTACCTCCAGGCATGATACTACACATTGGATTATATGCAATACCATGTGGCAACCCAGGCCACAGGGGCGCCACATTCACATAATACAGATAGACACTATCACCATGGGGAGAACCACAATGCCCTTATAATGCAGAGAGCCATCTTTAATCCCATAATACAGTTACAGTGTGCCAATACAAAAAAAAAAAAGACAAATTTACTCCCATAATAAAGACAACCACACTGCTCCCATAAAAAGAAAGTCACAGTAACACAAGCCACACAGCTTCCATAAATAGCTACACTGACTCCTCTACTAAAGACAGTCCCAGCATATTCAGCTGGCATAGTTCATATTAAAGGGGTACTAAGGGGAGATAAAACAAATTCTTCTACTGTCGCTGCCCTTATGAACTATAAAGATTATATGTACAGTGCAGTTCCATATTCTCACAATACCTGTAATTCAGTGTGACGGTAGAGCTACTCTTCATTTCTCCCCCTCCCTTCTGGGACATTACATCACACATCAGGGGACATGGTGGGGATATGGCCTGCTCTATGCTGTTGGTAACAGCCAACCCCCTTATAATAGCTGCCTAACTGCAGTCTGAGGATAGAGGGCATGGCCACAGGTAGGAATTACAGGTACTGTGAGGATGTGTCACATAATTGTGCATCTCATAGTTTTGGTTTATGAGGGCAGGGACAGTAAAAAAAATGTTTAGCTCCCTGAAGGAACCCTTAAAGAACTGACACTAGACAATAATACATGGTCGCCAACTCGACTTTTATTTTTTCTGAACAGCTTATGAAAAAATCATGGACAAACAATATTTTTTATGGACAACTGTAAAACCATAATAAATCATTATGATTATAAGTGTTCCATGTCTACAGTCCATAATTTTGATATGAAGACATCAGCGGCATTCACTGTAAACAGTAAAATGATGAGAATACACATGGCAGGGGGCAGAGTACAGAATACACATGGCAGGGGGCAGAATACAGAATACACATGGCAGTGAGCGTGGCCGCTGACCCCATGGTTAGACTACAATTCTGTCCCCTGAAACTTTCTATGGATCCTCACTGTCTCCTCAGCATCAGCAAAGCATGACGAAGTCTCTGCAGTGTTGGTTACACATGGTATAAACCCCAAGGTTCCATTATCAGGGGCAGTATGTAGTTGACCATGGGGCTGGTGGCCATGCCCCCTGACACACCCCCTGTTCATACAGAAGCGTGAGGGGGCAGGAATGTAAGATGATCCTGGAGTCCCAGGTCCACACCCCCGACACCTCCTGTCACTGCTGCAGCTTCACTGAATTTCTCTGTCCCCTGAGGGAGGGGTGAGAGCTGAGGAGCAGATATGATTTTATTGATTGACAAGCGATCTATAGATCCTAGAACTGTAGTGAAGAGCTCTGCTTCATCATGTAGGAGGGCAGGCACAGTACAAAAAAAATCTCCCTGGAGTTCACCTTTAAAACAGTCACAAGTGCCCCCATTGTAAAGACAGCCACAGTGCTCACCATTGTCAGTGTATAGACTACACAAACAGTCAAACAGCCTCTACCAGGAGCCAACGATATTACACACTAGGCCTCGAGTCCCAATTGGTAATTTACTCTGTAATAACGGAATAACCTCATGCAAAATTTTAAGTAAAGATGCCCAGAATTGTATTAAAAAGTACTTTACATAGCCAGTTTATTACTATGTATTTAATGGCCCTGATATCCCTGACAGCACAGAGAACAAGCGGACAAGACGCCGGAAAACAAAGAAATGGAAAAATCTGCAGATATAATTAGTGTTAATTTGTGCCTTGATCACACAATCCTCCTTACACGCTCATCCACATAAAATCAAATGATACATCAGTCTATTGAGCCCTTAATTGTGATGAAGATGGAATTTCAAGGTTTGTAAAAGAAACTATCATCATCCCCAGGAAGCATTGTGAAGAGAAAGCTCCTACCCGGGATAAATAATTTATGTGGGTTCTATACTACGCCAGGTGACTAGTGCAAAAGCAGGTGAGAAACATGAAATACAGGACGTGGATGCAAAGAGGTAACATAAATACAAGTATCAGGGAGCAAACACAGGAAAACAGCTCTCATCACATAGCCATGTACCAACAATGTCCTATGGATTCCTTTCCAAGTGCTAGGTTATTGTTTTCCCTAAACTTAAAGGGAACCTGTCACCAGTTTTGGGGGTTGTAAACCCTGCCCACCACCTTTACCATAATGTCATTGGGGTTCCTGTAACCTCATTATTTCCCCAGACGTGCCTCTGCATGCCTCATAAAAATTACTTTTAATCTGTCAAGCGTAAATTACTTTTTAAGGTTATCGTCACCCTGTTGCATTGAAAACCTGCCCTGCTGCATGGAAAACCCGCCCCATGCCAACATTGGCCCACTGCATGGAAAACCCGCCCCATGCCAACATTGGCCTACTGCATGGAAAACCCGCCCCATGCCAACATTGGCCCACTGCATGGAAAACCTGCCCATGCCAATACTGCCCCGCTGCATGAAAAACCTGCCCCACACTTATACTGCCCCGCTGCATAGAAAATCTGCCCCGCTCCACATCAACACTGCCCAGCTGCATGGAAAACCAGCCCCATGCCAATACTGCCCCGCTGCATAGAAAACTTGCCCCGCTCCACATCAACACTGCCCAGCTGCATGGAAAACCCACCCCACGCCAACACTGTCCCACTGCATGGGTAACCGGTCATGTGACTGTGACGCAACCACAGATCCTGTAAGGATCAGAAGATAGCTGGAGATGCCAGGGGACTCGTGGACGGGTGAGAATAAAGATTTTTAATTTTGTAAGGTCCGGAGGAGAGGGGAGAAAGAGGGAGAGACTGAGAGTGCAGGGAGATGAGGGGGAAAAGAGGTGACAGGAGGCAGAGAGGAGCGAGGTGACAGGAGGGAGAGAGGAGGGGGAGCGAGGTGACAGGAGGAGCAGAGAGAGGGAGAGGATCCAAATTGATCCTGCAAAATATCGGAATCGGATGCCTATTTGGCATCCGATTGGAGGCATCAGTTTGGATTTGTTGCTGTCCAAGGGGTCCTGCAAAAAAAAGGATCCCCTCGGACACCAAAATAACGCTACGTGAAAGCAGCCCAACATCACTATCCCTAATTTTTTCATTTGACACATCTGGAATGAGGCATTTGGCTCAGGTCCGGCCAGATATTGTGATGCCAGCACAGTCTACGTTTGATACCTGTAACATAGACTGAATGGAGAAGGACATCATGGTAGGAAGAAAAGAAGGAACAAAGCAAAAAGGAGGAGCAGCAACCCAATGGCTTCATAAAATCAAGATAACAGCGGAGAAGACCCTGGTGGACCTATCTAGTCTGCGCAAGATCAATATCCCTACAAAGCATTCATCCATCAAGTCACCGTGGCTCGAGATTAAGCTGAAGGCAGTTTAATAATAATAATAATAATAATAATTAAAGCCAGAATTGAAAAACCAACTACAGACCCCAAATGTCAACTGTGCAAAGAAGCAGATGAAACAATGGATCATATACTGAGCTGCTGCAAGAAGATCACGCAGACAGACTACATGTAAAGCCATAATACAGTTGCTCAGATGATTCACTGGAACTTGTGCCACAATTACCATCTTCCTGTCACAAATAACTGGTGGAATTATAAATCTGAAAAAGTTAGTGAAAATGAACATGCAAAACTACTATGGGACTTCCGAATTCAGACTGATAAAGTCTTGGAACACAATACTCCGGACCTTGCCACTGTAAGAAAAAAGGAAGTGTGGATCGTCCATGTTGCAATACCAGGCGACAGCAGGATTGAGGAGAAGCAACTTGAAAAACTTACACGATATGAGGATTTAAAGATCGAACTGCAAAGACTCTGGCACAAGCCAGTGGAGGTGGTCCCAGGGCTAATTGGCACAAGCCAGTGAAGGTGGTCTCAGTGGTGATTGGCACAAGCCAGTGAAGGTGGTCCCAGTGGTGATTGGCACAACCCAGTGAAGGTGGTCCCAGTGGTAATCGGCACAAGCCAGTGAAGGTGGTCTCAGTGGTGATTGGCACAAGCCAGTGAAGGTGGTCCCAGTGGTAATCGGCACAAGCATGTGAAGGTGGTCTCAGTGGTAATCGGCACAACCCAGTGAAGGTGGTCCCAGTGGTGATCGGGCACAAGCCAGTGAAGGTGGTCCCAGTGGTAATCGGCACAAGCCAGTGAACGTGGTCTCAGTGGTGATCGGCACAACCCAGTGAAGGTGGTCCCAGTGGTGATCGGGCACAAGCCAGTGAAGGTGGTCCCAGTGGTAATCGGCACAAGCCAGTGAACGTGGTCTCAGTGGTGATCGGCACAACCCAGTGAAGGTGGTCCCAGTGGTAATTGGCACAAGCCAGTGAAGGTGGTGCCAGTGGTAATCGAGCACAAGCCAGTGAAGGCTGTCTAGTGGTAATCGGCATAAGCCAGAGAAGGAGGCGGCCCAGTGGTAATCGGCACAGGCCAGAGAAGGCGGTCCTAGTGGTAATCGGTACATGCCAGTGAAGGCAGTCCCAGTGGTGATCGACACACTGGATGCTGTGGCTAAAAACCTTGGCCAGCACTTGAAAACAATTGGAATTGACAAGATGACAATCTGTCTGCTGCAACAGGCAAAAGGCAACAGGTCACCCTACTGGGCTCTGCACGCATCAATCTCCGATATATCACGCAGTCCTAAACGCTTCAGAAGTGTCCGACTAGTGATTAAATACAAAATCCAGCATAATGATCTCATTTGTTGTGTGTAACTGTTATAAAAATGATAATAATAATAATTTGAGGATATATCAGCAGTCCTAGAAGTGTCCAACTAGTGATTTATTACAAAATTCAGCATAGTGCTCTTAATAATATCTATTGCTGACATTTTAACCCCTGACACTATTTAGTTCACAATATGAAAAACACTTGTGTCCACTGTTATCATGGGCAGGCAAATACACAGAACTGCATTATAATCATGTATGGATGAAGAAGAAAAAAGATGAAAAAAACCAAACATATTTGAGTGGCGAGACAAGGTAACTTATCATAGAGCTGCGCCCCCGCAGGCTTCTCCCCGCTAGCTCAGCCAGACTGATGGCGAAAGACCAGTCTAGCTAAGCGAGAGGGGAGAAGCCTGTGGGACACACCTCAAATATATTTTACTCTAAAACACTGCAGGACATCAGAGTAAAACATATGATTGTAATGTATTAGCCAGTCTTTTCATTTTCTTCGTGGCTCTAGTCAAACTCATTTTTATGCAGGAGGCACACTGGCGTGAGACTCGCGCGAGTGCAATGCGTGAAAAAAACGAATTGCACTCGGACCAGTGTTGCCCTATCAGGCAGGGCACACTGGTGCGAGTACCCTGCACTAAACTCGCATTGCGAGTCAGAAGCGAGTGCAGTTGCATCATGCTGACGCACGTGAGAGCAATGCAAGTGTATGGGGGCGAGAAAATCTCGCACCCATACACCACACAGTGCGAGTTTGTAGCACCATGCTAGAATAGCTAAATCAGGTTTAATAGGCTCCCGCTGTTACTTCCGGGGCCGCCTATTAAGCTCATTACATATTCACTGCACTGTCAAACTAACAGCCAATCACAGGAGCTCACACTCAATGGGAGCCTCTGTGATTGGCTGTTGTAATCAGACTGGATTTTTTTCAATCTGGACAGTGATTCTGCTTGGTTGCCATACACATTAGTGTATGGCAACCAACCTGGCGTTATAGGGTGTGAAATAAAGAATTAATTAAAAAAAAAACGCGTGGGGATTTGCAGCATTTTTAAGTCTAGCCCGATGAAAGCAGGCAAACTGCGAGCTGCCACCCTCAGCTACTTAATTTCCCCTCGGCTGGCAAAAAAAATGCATGGGCTCCGCCCTATTTTCCTTGCCAGCCAAGGTAAAACTAAGCAGCTGAGGGCTGGTATTCTCAGCGGGGTGAGGAACCATTGTAATAGGGCCCCCCCCGAGCTAAAGAATAGCAGCCCGCAGCCACCCCTGAAAATGGTGCATTAATAATAAGCGCCATTTCCAGGCGCCTTACCGGGCTCTTCCAGCGGCCCTGGTGGCAGTGGCACGCTGGGTAATAAAGGGGTTAATACCAGCTTTGTTATACAAGCTGGTATTAAGCCCGAGATTCTTAATGTCAGGCCAAGTCTGACCCGGCCATTAAGAATCTCCAATAAAGGGTTAAAAAAAACACAACACAGAGAAAAATTCTTTATTAAAAATAAAGAGACAGACACCATTAGGGACTCCATCTTTATTACCACCACATATCCCTCCAAAGATCCAGATCTTCTCTATTCTTTCTTCTCTCTTCTGTCTTCCTTCTTCTTGAACTCATTCAGCTCTGCTACATCACACAGCAGGAGGCGGAAATGTGTTGTGACCGCGGCTGCAGTATATGCGCCGCTCATACTGCAGCCGCGGTTACAGCAGAGTTAACTCCCTGCTTACCGGCGCTGCAGTGATCGGTAAGCAGGGAGTTAAATCCTGTAGCTTATGAATGCGTCAGCTCATTCATGAGCCGCTGTGATGTCGGCAATGCTAAAGCAATGCTATAGTAACCGATAGTTTGGATACTATAGCAACGGAGTCGGCGGTGACGTCACCGCTTAATGCCCACAGCCTCACTGACTCATCACACAGCAGGGGAGCGCATTTCCGCCCCCTGCTGTGTGATGTAGCAGAGCTGAATGAGTTCAAGAAGAAGAAGGAAGACAGAAGACAGAAGAAAGAAGAGAGAAGACCTGGATCTTTGGAGGGATATGTGGTGGTAATAAAGATGGAGTCCCTAATGGTGTCTGTCTCTTTATTTTTAATAAAAAATTTTTCTCTGTGTGGTGTTTTTTTTAACCCTTTATTGGAGATTCTTAATGGCCGGGTCAAACTTGGCCTGACATTAAGAATCTCGGGCTTAATACCAGCTTGTAAAACAAAGCTGGTATTAACCCCTTTATTACCCAGCGTGCCGCCGCCACCAGGGCCGCTGGAAGAGCCCGGTAAGGCGCCTGGAAATGGCGCTTATTATTAATGCGCCATTTTCAGGGGTGGCTGCGGGCTGCTATTCTTTAGCGTGGGAGGGCCCTATAACAATGGGCCCTCACCCCGCTGAGAATACCAGCCCTCAGCTGCTCAGTTTTACCTTGGCTGGCATTGAAAATAGGGCGGAGTCCACGCATTTTTTTTGCCAGCCAAGGGGAAATTAAGCAGCTGAGGGTGGCAGCTCGCAGTTTGCCGGCTTTCATCGGGCTAGACTTAAAAATGCTGCGAATCCACACGCGTTTTTTTTTTTTAAATAATTATTTATTTCACACCCTATAACGCCAGGTTGGTTGCCATACACTAATGTGTATGGCAACCAAGCAGAATCACTGTCCAGATTGAGAAAATCCAGTCTGATTACAACAGCCAATCACAGAGGCTCCCATTGAGTGTGAGCTCCTGTGATTGGCTATTAGTTTGACAGTGCAGTGAATATGTAATGAGCTTAATAGGCGGCCCCGGAAGTAACAGCGGGAGCCTATTAAACCTGATTTAGCTATTCTAGCAGATACAACATGAGAAAGACCATGCTAAAAACGCATTGCACACTGACCACACTCGCACCACAGTCACACCACATTCATCACTCTGGCACCATACTCGCAGCACACTCGGACCACACTCGCACAGCACTCGCATCACTGTCATGCATCAAAAATGCTCAATTTTTTGATGCATGACAGTGTGCCTCCACCCTTAGTCTACAGCATTTGGCATATGCACCATGAATGCACCTATAGAGCCTGACAAACTTACCCAAAGCAAGCTGCATTGTTCTATAACAAGGAACACAGTAAAAGTCATATACCAATCTGCATGTCATGTTTCATACTTGGAGACAAAAGTCTATGTATGGAACAGGGGTAGGGAACTCCAGGTCTCAAGAGCCGCACACAGTCCATGTTTTCAGGATTTCCTTAGCATTTCACAGTTTGTAATTTAAAGGGAACCTCCCCAGGGACTATTAAAGTAAAAGAGCCACCTTCAGCAGCACTAAGTTTTATCAACTTCCCACCATGTATGCTAGTACCTCTATTAGGTTCGGGAGGTATGCTCTCTTCCCAGGACCTAAACGCCTCACTACTGTCCATCATCCTCCTTTGGCCTCTGGGCACCACCTCCTCTATTCCTCCACACATTATCGCAGAACATGGCACAAAAAGCGTGATTCTTTTTTTTTTTTTCTTTCACACTTCGGAATTTCTTTTCACCACTTAGATAACAGTAAAAGTATACATGTTTGGTGTCTACAAATGCGTACCAGCCTGAGACATCACATTGACATGCAAGTTCTACCATATAGTTAACATGGTGAATAATAAACCCAAAAAACATATGCAATTGCACTTTTTTTTGCAATTTCACCACACATTGAATTTTTTTCCTATTTTTACTGCCACTATATGGTAAAATAAATTATTTCACTTGTAAGTACAACTCGTCCCGCAAAAAACAAGCCCTCATAGGTCTATATTGATGGAAAATTAAAAGTTATGGAGTTTGGAAGAGGAGGAGGGAAAAAGAAAACGAAAAATTGCCGGTTTGTGAAGGGGTCAATAATTATGGTAATAATAATTTTCCTAAAATAGGAAAGGTGTATTCTGATTTCATGTCAGATAGTGAGAATAGACCGACGTTCACTGAAAAGCCCCACAAAAACTCCAAGAATACTAGCTGCCACCACCATACGTTTATACAGGTTGATTGGACACCTGCTACTGCTAATGTTTGGCCTCACGAGGCTTCCACCATGACTACTTTAGGTAATTTCTAGATTGCTTCATCTTTTGTTCGGTGTACTTGCTTAGCTGTATACTGTAGTATTAGGGTAGCTTCACAATTTTTCTTATGATATAGTTGAATAGTCTTAACACTATTTGATTGGGCTTCCAGCACCTATACCCTTGCATAGTTATATTGTTTCCAGTGCATCTAGTTAGATTTGCTGATAGTAGTGTACTTTACAAATATCTTCTAGTGTCAGGTTTTTTTCTGTGCCATTATTTTTAGTAGATACCTTTTGGCTAGGTTATAGGCTTCAGGAATGTGGTTAATAGACCAAGAGGAACAAAGCTATTACATTTTATATATTTAATGTGAAAAGTAGGCAGTGTTTATGAAAAGCTACAAAAGATAGTATAAAGGGGGGACAAAACAAGACAGTATATATAATTACATAAGAAAAGAATGGATAAACAAAAGAAAAATACTAGACCTCATGTCACAGAAATGGCACAGATCTACGGAGGGAAAAACTCCAATGAAATGTCTAACAATCCGACACAGCAGTGTATATTCGGTATTGAACAAATACGTCAACTCAAAATCACTCCCACATACCTCCACTTGGTGCCCTCAGATGGGGCTGTTTAGGGGGATGTGGCTATGGTCTCTAGAAAATTATTGGATCCCCATCTTTCAGGATATGTTCACCCTTGGAGGTCCCAGGTAGAAGATTTTAATGCCATATTTCCTATCATGATTTTAGCTATCCACAGATAGGAAATATGACATATACAAACCCAGTTACAATATAAATTTGAGGCTGATGCTCAACCCGCAGTTATGTAAGAATATGCATGTTATCCCACTTGGGATCACAATGCTAAAAATGTGTCTCCCATAACTGTAGAATCTATACTTTCCATGACAACTCAACTATTCATAACATAGCTTTAGCTCCAGTCAATCTACTGTCAGTCCTTAGAAGCTCCGAACAGTTAATTATTGAGGTGACAGACGTGCCACTTATCAAGCTCTGTCAAGTTTTCGCAGTGCTTTTGGTGAAAAAAAAAAATCATATGTACCGAAGGAGGTGAAACCCATTTATTTTTAGGATTTTCCTAAGTGTAAATCATTAAGTTTTCTAGAGACTCAAAGTATGGTTTAATGATATTAGTGAGATGTTAATGTAAACAATGCCTGATCTACTTAATGCCTTACCAATGTGTGTAAGTAAACAACGCCCACCAATGTGTGTAAGTAAACAATGCCCACCAATGTGTGCAAGTAAACAATGCCCACCAATGTGTGTAAGTAAACAATGCCCACCAATGTGTGTAAGTAAACAATGCCCACCAATGTGTGTAAGTAAACAATGCCCACCAATGTGTGTAAGTAAACAATGCCCACCAATGTGTGTAAGTAAACAATGCCCACCAATGTGTATAAGTAAACAATGCTTCAAATCTGCAAGGAAAAAAACATTAGCATGTGCGTGATATTTCAGAAAAGTCATTCACTTTGCTGGCACTATAAAATACTGTCATTTTCCACGACCAAATCAATCAGAAAACAAAAACACTAAGAAATGCAATGTGGGAACAATCCTTTATATAACTTCTATTTTTTTAAAGGGCACTTCAATTCATGAAAACAGAATTATGAATTCATTAAACAAAACAGGAGTATAACATCCAAGGGGAACAACCAATAGATAATAGTAAAGCGGACATAAAGAAGCCTTGAGTATCTTACTTTGGACAGTACTCTATGAGATGTTGCAATGTGGGGAGATCTCCTTTGGCCGCTGCGTAGTGTACAGGAAGCGCTCCAGTGTCGGTAGCTACCATCGCGTCATTCGTTCCGAACCGTAACAACCAACCAATTATTTCATGGTGGCCAAACCTGGCGGCTAAGTGCAGAATAGTGGCACCAGAATTATCCTTGTCCTGAAAGATGGAAAAAGATATTATTGAATTTGTATTTATTGGACCAAAACACATGTATTCACACCACAGACTCAAAATCTGAGTAGGCACAATGATTTTATAGGATACCATCCTCCTCATAGTATCTTATGGGAGAATGTGACAAAAGCAAGAACATACTCCTAACAAATCATCAAAAACCAGGAGTAACGTGGAGTATCAGGCAATTAGAACAATTTTATTGAACAGATAACACACAGTGCACATAAAATGATGGTATAAAAACAAGATATGGCCACCGACTGAAGCCCTGCAACCTAAGTAAGTAATACAGGTACTAGTCTAGTCAGCATTATCCATTGTGGTGTTCATAATATATTAAAATAAATAAAATTATTATTAATTATTATTACATTAGACCAACGATAAGGATTTATGTAGACAGAAAAAAGTTCTATTATAAATATACAATGCGAATTACTCCCAACATTAGGGAGATAGTAAATCTCTGTAACATAAAGTGCTTTAGAGCAATTATATAATAGTGCTACTGACCCACATGGAAATAATAAGTACAATTGCATACCATGTGCAAAAGAACACAGACAATCTAATATATTAGCCACACCCACTCCACATAGCCATGCCCACTCCATGTAGCCACTCCCACTTCACAGCTTGCATCTCCAAATATCCCTGCCTGCTATACATAGACACGCCCCTGGGACTATGTGGAGGGGTGGAGCTATGTAGGGGTGTAGCTATATGTGGGTGGTGCTATGAAAGGGGAGGGGTTATTAGGAGGGGGGGCTATGTGTAGGTGTGGAGCTGTGAGGTGAAGCGGCTGCTGGAAGGGGCAGGGCTATGATACATACACACATACTTTACCATATATGGTTGATAAATGGTAATATCGTCCATATATGGCAATATTAGCATTACAACCATATATGGTAATTATGCGTGGGCAATACCGAGCTCTACAGCAAGCCCCTTATAACATCCACATGAAGGTCAATAGCTCAAGGTGCAAAATACATCCCA
Source organism: Allobates femoralis (assembly GCA_033576535.1). Taxonomy (NCBI): domain Eukaryota; kingdom Metazoa; phylum Chordata; class Amphibia; order Anura; family Aromobatidae; genus Allobates; species Allobates femoralis. Next base: position 156,909,043 of record JARQOC010000009.1, on the reverse strand, counting down.
AAGTTGATACAATGTGCAAAATAATGCCTCTGAAAGAACAGACCCATATTTTGAATAGAGAAGTATCAGACAACAGAAAAGCTATAGTGGCCACAGGAAAAGAAAAACCGATGACCCGAACAACATTTCCCCTGTTGGAAATGTTACATGGCGATTGTCAGCTTCCCCAGGGAGAAGAGTGTTCCTGCTATACCTGGTGGTCCAGGGGGGCTTTAAATACATACACACTCTCTGCCCACAGACTAAACGTCTTTATGCCTCTACAAAGGTTTCCCGAGAAACCTGCAGCTTAACTGGTTTATAGTATTTTCCTAATACACTTTTTATAGCCAGGAATTTTTGTTTCTTTAATACAGAGCATTGTTTTGCTCTTTTCTGTAACTTTTCTAATCCGTTACAACCGTTTAAGCAGGGGTGGGAAACTTTTTCCTACCGGAGGGCATTTGGAAATTTCTACCATCATTCGGGGGCCACACAAAATTATCACCCCGAAAATACTCGGCTATATTTGGTCAAATAATTAACTCACCCCTACTGTGGTTTCTGGAGCTGCTTCTCCTTGATGCGGCTGTGATGTTAGGGGATATTGACCTTGTTGCTTCTCACAACTACTTTTCTGGGTTTACATCATTCTGAAGCATAGTCAACACTTTGTTTCTGTGGCATATACACCATAGAGGAGGGCTGGGGGCCAGAGACACCACCGAGGAGGGCTCAGGGGCAGAGACACCACCGAGGAGGGCTCAGGGGCAGAGACAGAGACACCACCGAGGAGGGCTCAGGGGCAGAGACAGACACCACCGAGGAGGGCTCAGGGGCAGAGACACCACCGAGGAGGGCTCAGGGGCAGAGACAGAGACACCACCGAGGAGGGCTCAGGGGCAGAGACAGACACCACCGAGGAGGGCTCAGGGGCAGAGACACCACCGAGGAGGGCTCAGGGGCAGAGACACCACCAAGGAGGGCTCAGGGGCAGAGACACCACCGAGGAGGGCTCAGGGGCAGAGACACCACCGAGGAGGGCTCAGGGGCAGAGACAGAGACATCACCGGGGAGGGTTCAGGAGCAGAGACAGAGACATCACCGGGGAGGGTTCAGGAGCAGAGACAGAGACATCACCGAGGAGGGCTGGGGGGCCAGAGACAGACACCACCGAGGAGGGCTCAGGGGCAGAGACATCACCGAAGAGGGCTCAGGGGCAGAGACATCACCGAAGAGGGCTCAGGGGCAGAGACATCACCGAAGAGGGCTCAGGGGCAGAGACATCACCGAAGAGGGCTCAGGGGCAGAGACATCACCGAAGAGGGCTCAGGGGCAGAGACATCACCGAAGAGGGCTCAGGGGCAGAGACATCACCGAAGAGGGCTCAGGGGCAGAGACATCACCGAAGAGGGCTCAGGGGCAGAGACATCACCGAGGAGGGCTCAGGGCAGAGACATCACCAAGGAGGGCTCAGGGGCAGAGACATCACCAAGAGGGCTCAGGGGCAGAGACATCACCGAAGGAGGGCTCAGGGCAGAGACATCACCGAGGAGGGCTCAGGGGCAGAGACATCACCGAAGAGGGCTCAGGGGCAGAGACATCACCGAGGAGGGCTCAGGGGCAGAGACATCACCGAGGAGGGCTCAGGGGCAGAGACAGAACATCACCGAGAGGGCTCAGGGCAGAGACATCACCGAGGAGGGCTCAGGGGCAGAGACACCACCGAGGAGGGCTCAGGGGCAGAGACATCACCGAAGAGGGCTCAGGGGCAGAGACATCACCGAAGAGGGCTCAGGGGCAGAGACATCACCGAAGAGGGCTCAGGGGCAGAGACATCACCGAAGAGGGCTCAGGGGCAGAGACATCACCGAAGAGGGCTCAGGGGCAGAGACATCACCGAAGAGGGCTCAGGGGCAGAGACATCACCGAAGAGGGCTCAGGGGCAGAGACATCACCGAAGAGGGCTCAGGGGAGAGACATCACCGAAGAGGGCTCAGGGGCAGAGACATCACCGAGGAGGGCTCAGGGGCAGAGACATCACCAAGGAGGGCTCAGGGGAGAGACATCACCAAGGAGGGCTCAGGGGCAGAGACATCACCGAAGAGGGCTCAGGGGCAGAGACATCACCAAGGAGGGCTCAGGGGCAGAGACATCACCGAAGAGGGCTCAGGGGCAGAGACATCACCAAGGAGGGCTCAGGGGCAGAGACATCACCAAGGAGGGCTCAGGGGCAGAGACATCACCAAGAGGGCTCAGGGGCAGAGACATCACCAAGGAGGGCTCAGGGGCAGAGACATCACCAAGAGGGCTCAGGGGCAGAGACATCACCGAAGAGGGCTCAGGGGCAGAGACATCACCGAAGAGGGCTCAGGGGCAGAGACATCACCGAAGAGGGCTCAGGGGCAGAGACATCACCGAAGAGGGCTCAGGGGCAGAGACATCACCGAAGAGGGCTCAGGGGCAGAGACATCACCGAAGAGGGCTCAGGGGCAGAGACATCACCGAAGAGGGCTCAGGGGCAGAGACATCACCGAAGAGGGCTCAGGGGCAGAGACATCACCGAAGAGGGCTGCAGGGCTGCAGAGCCAAGACATCACCGAAGAGGGCTCAGGGGCAGAGACATCACCGAAGAGGGCTCAGGGGCAGAGACATCACCGAAGAGGGCTCAGGGGCAGAGACATCACCGAAGAGGGCTCAGGGGCAGAGACATCACCGAAGAGGGCTCAGGGGCAGAGACATCACCGAAGAGGGCTCAGGGGCAGAGACATCACCGAAGAGGGCTCAGGGGCAGAGACATCACCGAAGAGGGCTCAGGGGCAGAGACATCACCGAAGAGGGCTCAGGGGCAGAGACATCACCGAAGAGGGCTCAGGGGCAGAGACATCACCGAAGAGGGCTCATGGGCAGAGACATCACCGAAGAGGGCTCAGGGGCAGAGAGACATCAACCGAGGAGAGAGCTCAGGGACAAGAGACATCACCAAGGAGGGCTCAGGGGAAGAGACATCACCAAGGAGGGCTCAGGGGCAGAGACATCACCAAGGAGGGCTCAGGGGCAGAGACATCACCAAGGAGGGCTCAGGGGCAGAGACATCACCGAAGAGGACTCAGGGGCAGAGACATCACCGAAGAGGACTCAGGGGCAGAGACATCACCGAGGAGGTCTCAGGGGCACAGACATCACCGAGGACGGCTCAGGGACAGAGACATCACTGAGGAGGTCTCAGGGGCAGAGACATCACTGAGGAGGTCTCAGGGGCACAGACATCACTGAGGAGGCTGAGGCCCGAGACATCACTGAGGAGGCTGAGACTGGAGACAGACATCATTTACTGGGAAGGCTGAGGCTGGGATAGACATTACTTGAAAAACCAGAACCTCAAATACCCATAAATCATTTATTGTTATTTAAAGTAAAATAACCACCTAATACAAATTACGGCAAATTAAATTAAAAAAAGTGAATGAAAGTCTAGAAAGGGAAATTTGGGCAATAAACCCTAGAAGCTTTCCCTATCTACAGCGGGGGTCAGCGTCCTAGATATAAAATGGTGCCCCCACTCAAAGGGAGTGACAAGGGAGATCTTAAATAGTCCAAGGTCATAGAGTGGTAGGTATTCAAACAAGTCATCTCTCATTACTTATAATAAAAATAATATAATGATATCCATTAGTGCAACATGAAATTAACAATTATAATGGATGATGTCCCAAGGCCACTCCTAAGTCTGCACAAATATTTATACAAGTACAAATATGCGGTCCAGGTTCATAGGGATATAAGAGACATTGAAGCATTAATAAGACTAAATAAGTCCATAACAGGTCCTTCAGAATCCATGTCACTCTTCAACTGAGATGGTCAACAGAAGAGGCACTTGACTGACGCGTTTTCCCCCCACACTTTAGTGGGGTTCATCATAGGCAGCAGTGGTCCACACAGACTACAAACAAAGGCACATATATTAGTGGTTTATAATGGTCACGTGCAGACCGGAAAAATGTCTGTCGCACTTCGTAGAAAAAAAGGACAGCGGGATAGAAAAGAGGAGGAAGGCCTTACCAGTTAGAAGCAGGGGCTGTAGACACCTCCTGAGACTGCCCTGTGTCTGTCCCTTCCTGCCCTAACACCCTTAACAGGTCCTCTACCTGCCGCCGTCATATGCCTACTCCCGCACTTTCACCTAAGACAACCCAGGCTAGTTCGTAGGCTGGTTAATGCACTAGACATCATCTCTAGTACGCCAAGGCCTAGCATTAACCCGGGGTGTAGTTTGAGCTTTACCCCTATTCTCCAACAGTACTTTAACCACCTCCGCCGGAGACATAGGAGAAGACTTACCCAGTCAATCACCGGGTTATGTTTTCTCAGCCACACATTGTATATGACTTGGGAAAGAGCCTTCTGCCTGAGAGCAGAATCAATGGCAGAGATAGGAATATATCTCGCTAATGCATTACAGACGAGGCCACGGGTCTGAGCAAAGCGAGAATCCACCAGGTTGACTCCGGCTCCACTATCCACAAGAACTAGCACAGTCTCAGTTTTACCACTAACCACCACTTCCGCTGAAATAGAGAACTGAGACATCGACAGGAAGGAAATATAAAATGCCATGACCATCTCCTTCAGCCATATGATCAGAGGAACATGACTTTTGATGCTGAGCGTCCAATTTGGAGCGATGCAGACAGATCTTAATATAATGATTACTATGACCACAATAGAAACAGTGCCCCCCTATTATGGTGAACCGCAGGTGATCTAGTAAGAGAGATCACACCTGTCAACCGCAAAGGTTCATCAAATACTACCAGTGGAACCTCCTTAACAGGTAGGACCACAGGGGGCAAGGTTGGTTTAGGTCTCTGTCTGAGGAGTCCGTCCACCCTGATGGCAAGGGACATTGCAGCCGCCAACAACTCTGGAGTAACATGTTGGACCAGATAATCCTGGAACCTAACAGACAGACCCTGACAAAGCTGACTCCTAAGGGCAGGGTCATTCCAATGGGTGTCAGTTGGCCATCTCCACAATTCCAGGCAATACTCAGCCAGCCGGGTCTTCTACTTGAGTTTAGGGAAATTAGACTAAGCAAGAGACACCCATCACGTTCTCCATATACCTGTGTTAAAACTGTAAAAAAAACTTGTCCACCGACCGCAAAGATGGAGAATTGGTCAGTAGGGATAAGGCCAAGGTCTGGGAATCCCCATTAAGAAGCGAGGTAACAATCCCCACTCACTGTTATCATTTACAGGCTTCCCTGAACACCATAAATGTATCTTTCCCTCGAAAAAACTGGTCAGGAAGACATATCTTGGCTTCCAGCTGAATCTGGGCGTGAGCGGATACCAGATAATCAACAACTTGTTGCAGCTGCTGCACCACTTGAGTAATTCAGAGATGGTTTGCATCAGGGGTGCAAAAACATCAGCTTGAGTCATAAGGACTCAGAAATATAGCGGTTCATGATAATGTCACGTGCAGACAGGAAGTGTTCGACACACTGTGTGGCACAAAAGAACAGCGGGATGGAAAAGGGAAGGAAGGCCTTAACAGTAAGGAGCGGGGAATGGGGAAACCTAATGACTCTGCCCTGTGTCTGTCTTTTCCTGCCCCAGCACCCTAAGCAGGTCTTTACCCCTGTCGCCATCACTTGCCTAGATCTTCTGTCACCTAAGGCAACCCTTACTAGTACGTAGGCCGGTAAGTGCACTAGACATCGCCTCTAGCGTAATAACACGTCGATAGATAGACAAACTGGGGTAAGACACAAAAGGATATCAAACTTGCAAAGAGAAGCCAGACTCCAAAAGGCTTCAACAGCTCTGCTCCAAGACAGCAGGTCTCCAGCAGCAGAAGAGAGCTCCACGCTCCAGGACAGTCATGCATAGAAGATACTATTGATGACATCAGGTGATTGATCATGTGACAATTTAAAGGGGGGGAAAGTGGTCATTAATCACATCACCTAAGACAACAGCAAGGGAAAAACTGACATGAACCTTTAATGTCCCAGAGGAAATTAACATTTAAAATAAACAGAGTGCAGAGCAGTCAACTCATGGCATTAACCCCATATAGACCGATGACCCTAAATAAAATCCCGAGAGACCAATTGCCTCCAGAGGTCACCTACGGTAATTATTAAATGGACTCCAGACCTAAATCCAATTGAGTACTGTGGCAAGACTTAAAAATTGCTATTCACAGACGTCTCCATCCAATCTCGCTTAGCTAGAGCTCATGTGCAAAGAAGAATGGGCAAAAATGTCAGCGTCTAGATGTGCAAAGCTGGAAGAGATTTACTCCAATGACATTCAGCAGTAATTGCAGCAAAAGGTGGTCCTACAAAGTATTGACTCAGTGGGTGCGGAATACAAAGGTACGTCGCATGTTTCAGATTTATATATTTAACATACGGTATTTAGAAAACTCTGCATCATTTCCATTACACTTCACACATACTTACTACTTAGTGTCGGTATATCACATAAAGTGCCAATAACATTTAAGTTTGTGTATGTAACATGATTATATTTAGAAAAGTTCACAGAGTATTAATACTTTTTCAAGGTACTGTACAGCACATATTACTGGAAGTGATGAGCCATCTCTCATATTCAACCTATATTACTGGGAGAGATACTCTCAGAAGAGATTGATCTAAAACTTGGATCTGACTGCAACCTGCATATCAGAGGCTCAGGGGGTGTCACACGCGTCAATATCGCCTGCACGATATCGGCTGCACGTGACGTTGCAGCGATATTGACGCGTGTGACATACTGCATCAACCAGCGATAAATCGCTGGTTGATGATCGCCAGGTTCCAGAACCAGCTCTGAAACCTGGCGATTGTCGCCCGGTGGACACGCAGCATCGCTGCGTGTGACACCGGGACTAACGATATTCCAGCTCCCAGCGCCTGTCACAAGCGCTGGGAGCTGGTCTCCAAGGTACACTGCGGGTAACTAGGCAGCGCGCGCTGCCTAGATACCCGACGTGTACCTAGAGCGGAGGAGGCTGGTAACTAAGGTACACGTCGGGTATCTAGGCAGCGCGCGCTGCCTAGTTACCCGCAGTGTACCTTGGAGACCAGCCTGCTCCCGCTTCCAGCAGGCTGGCAGCGGGAGCAGGACATCGTGGAAACGATATTTAAATCGTTTCCATGATGTCACTGGTCAATTGATCGCTGGTGAGTCTGTCTGTGTGACAGCTCACCAGCGATCAGCCGTCAATGTCGTCAGCGATCAGATCGCTGACGACATTGACGCGTGTGACATTAAAATGAATGAAGAAGTGAAGCCTGAAGACTGAAACTTAGTGCAATGTTATTAGCTGCTAAAATATAAGACAGGAATTGAAGGGTTAAAATCTAGGATGCTGATGGATGTAAAAAGGACAAGTCAGGTAAGTATAATCCAAATAGTTTATGAAGTCTACAAGTTTCGAAGCATAAACTTCTTCATCAGGACAGAAACTACTATAAAAACTAAAGATTTAGGGTATGTGCAGATGGTATTTGGTGCAGAAATCTTCTGCAGCAAAGACGTCGCTAAACTGCACCCTGTGCCAGAAATACGTACCAAATACGCAATGTGTCTGTGCTGTGTATTTGGCCTGGCATTTTTTCACTATTGTCAATGTAGAGGAAAATATGTATTTGGGGGGGATTGAGACAGCAACAGTTAATTGACATTTGCCAGGGTCATAACCTATATTATCTTGAGCACGACCTTTTGATCTCTCCTGTTCATAGTCTGAACCCCAGGGGGCCTTTCTGAGAACTCACAGAAGTGGAGCTCTCTCAGACTTCTGATATCTTTGAAGGACTACACCAAATGGGGCCTAGTTATATTTTCTAGTTACTATGGGAGGGAAGGAAGATACTTTAAGACAAGATCATTTGAACATGTATTGCTAATGAAGCCATGGTCCAGTCACAAACCAGGGATTAGAATATTGAAATGAAAGGGCTGTGCTAGAAATTCGGCCTCAGCTCAAACCTTTAAGCCATGAGGTCCTTTGTTCACATATTTGGGCAAGTGAAATACTGCTATGATCCATATTTTCATTCCTCCTCCCCCATAGGAAACAGAAGAATATGAGACTGCAAAGTTAAGTATTTTCTGTCACTTTCTCTTATAATATTTTATAACTGTTTTGCATATCTGTATGCTTGTTTTATTTTTATCTTTTATATCTTTTTACTCTAAGCACTGTAACTTTTTATATTAAAGCATAAAACTTTAAAAAGTCTGAAAGTTTGAACCTGGTATGCTCTAAAACTATTCATGGCCCTACGAAGTGAGTGATCCTGTGGATTGTCTGACAGTAATAGTTCAGGGGACTCATCGCCCTGTATGTTCAATGAGTGGTGGCAGCGTGTTGTTAAGGTGAAGCGGGGAACGTGGTCTGTGTTGGGGTGTGATTTATGCTCACTTTCAGCATAGGACAGAGGTTGAGTGCTGGATTGAGTAAGAGGAAATACATTAAGCAATTATCTGTGGTTGTGGTTACACACAATTCCTACCAGGTGAGCACATTCTCTTCAGTACCACTGATATTATACAGTTAAGACCCTATTGTGCTTGCCTCCCTTTCTAGCTCATTCCGGTAATTAGCTAAAGGTAATCACTAAGACCCCTTTCACATCAGCGTTTTTTCGCTGATCGCGGCAGATTTACTGCATCTGCCGCCTAACTGTCACACTTGCGGTTCACCTGCGGCAAGCGCCATGCAATGTCTATAGGGCTTGCGACAGATGCGGCATAGTTGCTTTTTCGGCACTTGCGGCAGCTGCGGCTGTGAAAAAAATGCGAAAAGCAGCGTTTTTTTTCGGGGCCGGAACTGCCGCGAGTGCCGAAACCGCAACTATACCGCACTTGCCGCATCTGTCGCAAGCCCCATAGACATTGCATGGGGCTTGCCGCAGGTGAACCACAAGTGTGACGGTAAGGGTACTTTCACATCAATTTGAAATCGCGGCAGATGCGGTGAAAAAAACGCATCTGCTGCGATTACCGCATAACCACTGCACTTGCGGCACAGTTGCAGCAAGCCCCATAGAATGTCTATGCGGGCTTGCGGCAGGTGCGGTATCGGCACTTGCAGCAGGTGCGGACGCAAAACAACTGCGGCTGACCGCGGTTTTTTTCGCGGCCGCACCTGCCGCAAGTGCTGAAACCGCACTTGCCGCACACTTACCGCAAGCCCCATAGACATTGCATGGGGCTTGCCGCAACTGTGCCGCAAGTGCAGCGGTTATGCGGTAATTGCGACAGATGCGTTTTTTTCACCGCATCTGCCGCGATTTAAAAAAAAACACTGATGTGAAAGCAGCCTAAGGTCCCTTTCACATCAGCGCTATTAGAAAAATGCGGCAGTTGTGGTGAAAAAAACGCATCTGCCGTATTTACCGCATAACGTCTGCACTTGCGGTTAACCTGCGGCAAGCCCCATGCATTGTCTATGGGGCTTGCGGCAGGTGCGGTATAGTTGCAGTTTCGGCACTTGCGGCAGATGCAGCCGTCAAAAAAACACATTTTTTTCACGGCCACATCTGCCGCAAGTGCCGAGACCGCAACTATACCGCACCTGCTGCACACTTACCGCAAGCCCCATAGACATTGCATGGAGCTTGCCGCAGGTGAACCACAAGTGCAGCCGTTATGCGGTAAATGCGGCAGATGCGTTTTTTTCACCACAACTGCCGCATTTTGTAATACCGCTGCATCTGCCGCGATCAGTGAAAAACGCTGATGAGAAAGGGGCCTAACATGTAAAAGTCTTTTTTTTTTCCTTTATATTCAAATAAAGGTAAATGTAATTTATTTTGTTGTTTTTTTTCTGGGACATTCCTGAACATAGACAGCTATGATGTTGTAGACTATTCCCATAATGAACCCCATGTATGGACACTATTTCAGATAAGAACTGGTGTTATTGCACATAGCAACCAGATTGAGGCTTTAAAAATAAAAGCCTCAATGTGACTGGTAGCCATACTAACATCTCCAGGCCTTGGATGCATTATATTCACATTAGGCCTAAAAACTATTTAATTTGCTACCTCATCTCATTGTGCTGAGCTGTTCTGCCTGGTAATCCCCTGTCTCCATAGCTTTTTACACAAATTACCTGTAATGCTTTTAAGCTATAAGCACATCACATGATTTCACCAACCATCCGACATTGTGAAAGCCGATTAACAGCTCATTTGCATTCATTGTGTTGTGTCTCAGGCTGAATTCTGTAAAATCCCCTACAGCCTTGGACTCCAATAAAGAACAGTTTCCAAAAGCATCTCATCCCATAACTGAATATGGCCGGAAGGGTGTGTCCATTTCTGGAGAACTGTATATTAGCAACCATGCAGATATTATTTATACCGTCCTGTTGACCACCACATACCAAATATTAGTGACTAAAGGTCCTTCAGACATCTTCTGTCAAGTAACTAAAATCCAGTTTAAGGGAAAAGTGGGTGAAAACGATATGGCTGCCAAGCCAATGCTAATATATAGGTTCTTACACCCGAAGGGAATACTCTACAGCTCTCAACATAATCTGAACATTGGACATAATAATTCTACACAGAACACTACAAATCTCAACAAGACCTGACTACTGGACATGATCATCATTTAGTCGTAAGGGCGTTTCCACATATGCTTTTTTTTGTATCTGGTACGGTCAGGTGAAAATCACATCTAACTAGATACGGTTTTTGCCCTTAAACTGGATGAAACAGTAGCGGTATCATACCGGATCCATATGCCGATGCATCCGGTACGATCCGGTATTGTATGGATTAATTTCCATGTTTTGGGTCCATACCAAACACCTGAATGTTCGGTACAGACCCCAAACAGGGACTTCACTGAGAAGTCTGTGATTAAAGCATTATACTCACCTGTCTCTCCGCTGCGGTCACTTCCGGGTCTGCTTTGCACTGCCTTTTTGTCTGTGATTGGTTGCTGGCACAGTGGGTGGGGCACAACAGTCAATAACAGATGCTGTCCCAGAGAATGGGTGTATGTGATTGGCTGTTCAGCAGCCAATGCAGTGAATATTACATGAGGTAAATGACCAGGACCCGGAAGTGACCACAGTGGTGAGACAGAGAAATATAATGCTTTAATCCAGTAAAGTCCCTGTTCGGGGTACATGCCTGAACCCTCAGGTGTGCAGTACCTTCCCGAACTTTACAAGTGTGACATTACCGCGCATGCTCGATCTGGTTTTTCCCGGATCAGGAATGATCCTGTAAAACCGGATCCGAAACCCATTGACACGCATTATAGATTATGCCACAGTATGCCGGATCCGGTTGGAAGCTGTTTTTTATCAAGCCCCAAAAAATGCTACATGTTCTGTTTTTTGGATCATTGAACAGGTTTCAGCTGGATTTGGCAGCAACGGATGCCAATGAAAGGGTCGGGAGTGCGCATTGAAAATCAATGGGCACAAACTGGACCAGGTTTGCTTTCCAGTTTAAAAAAAAAAAGACAAATCTCCATCAGAATCAAAATACCGCACATGTAAAAGCGCCCTAAAATACTGTTTACCTAAGACTCTTTAACCCCTAACATAACCTGACCAATGGACATGTTCATTTAGATCTATAATACTGTATACATAGGACAATACAAACCCCAACATGTACGTGACCATAATGAAATTACATACATAAAACAAAATAACCCGCAACATGATCCGATCACAGGAAAACGGTAGACCCTATACATAGAACATGTTGGAGGTTGAACTGCGCTAACTACTGGACATGACCATTATAGAACTATGATATGCCATGGCCAGGGAAGTGAGTACTATGATTAAGCAGATCAAGTGATGTGTATTTTTGTAATGAGGAGGGTGCAGACTAAGGATACAACACCGGCTATGCTTTAAGGAGTGCAGAATTATTAGGGAGCTCGTTTTCGTCAGGCAAGATGAGCCGAAAAGGAGATTTCATTGACTTGGAAAAGTCTAAATTCTTACTAGTCTAAGGCCCCTTTCACATCAGCGGTATTTTCAAATCGCAGCAGATGCGGTGAAAAAACCGCATCTGCCGCGATTACCGCATAACCGCGACACTTGCGGCACACTTGCGGCAAGCCCCATGCAATGTCTATGGGGCTTGCGGTAAGGGTGCGGCAGGTGCGGCAAGTGCGGTTTCGGCACTTGCGGCAGGTGCGGCCGCGAAAAAAAAAGCAGTCTTAAAATTGCTAAAATGGTTCATTTACAGAACGATCAAAAAACATTTTGTTGCAAGCAGTCAACAGGGTCGCAAAGATGTCTCAAGAAAAAAGAAACACTCCTTAACTGCCACTTGAAGCAACCCCGAAGCCATTATCCTCCAGTGCTGTCATATTCCAGAAGTGCAATCTCCCTGGAGAGCCCAGTATTACAAGGTGCTCAGTACTCAAACCTGGACGAAATGAGGAGGCCGAAACCCAACCACCACTGAGCAAGACACAGAAAGGGGAACGTCAAGACTGGGAAATATCTGAAGACAGATTTTTTCATAGGTTTTATGGACTGATGAGATGAGTGACTCTTGCCGGACCAGATGGATGGGCCAGAGGCTGGATCAGTAATGGGCACAGACCTTCACTTCCACACAGACGCCAGCAAGGTGGAGGTGGGTACTGCTACAAGCAGGTATTATTTAAGATGGGCTAGTTGGACCTTTTTGGGGATAATGATGGGCTCAAAATCAACTCCAAAACCTTCTGCCAGTTTTTAGAAGACACTTTCTCCAAACCGTGATACAGGAAAAAATCTGCATCTTTCAAGAAAGCCATGATTCTTCTGCAGGACAATTCTCCATCGCATCAAAGTCTCCACTGCTAAGCTAGTAACAGGAAAGAAAATTCTGGTGCCACAGATGCAGTTTATATCCTTTATTTTAGTAAAAAAATGTTGTACAGGTGCCCCCAAAGGGGAAACACTAGACGCATGTCAGAGTATAAACTCCTTAATCGTTAGTACCGTACAAATGATGTATTAGTCATATATATATATATATATATATATATATATATATATATATATACACACATATTAAAAACAACAATATACACCCTTCCCATTTTCATTAATCATTCTAGGAATAGATTAACTCCTGACATACTTGACACAAGAAACAAAGAAAACAGTATATTCATAGAATTATTTCAGTGATCTATATACATTAATGCACACTAGAGGTTTTAAAACAGCCAAAATTATCTACTATATAATCGTCTAATGTTGTCTGTCTGTCACGGAAATCACGCGCCAGACAGAGGCTGGTGGTGGCCACCAATAAGCACAGACTATGCAAATAGGAGTGCAAATTCAAAGTACGAATTTCGTGCCAATTTGCAGCTCGGTGACAGTGGCACGTTAGCGCCGCTGTTGCCGGGATACACAGGTTCGGTCATCGGTGGCCGCAGCGCGCGCGAGCCAGCCCCCGGCTGCTTGCAGCAGTGGTGCCCTTCGTGGCATTCAAACCGCGCGCCAAGCCACAGTACTCTTCTAATTGGTCGCCGCAGCGACCAATCAGAGAAGTATCGCAACTTGGCACATAGTTTGAATGCCGCTCCTCTGATTGGTCAGGGCTGAACGCGATGACCAATCAGGATAGCGGCGTGCGCCATGGCACCATATTTCAAATACACCGAGTACAGTGTATTTGAAATATGGCGCGCGCCACTCCTCTGATGGCTGCCGCGTTCAGCGTCGACCAATCAGAAATCATAAGTTTGAATGCCGCTCCTCTGATTGGTCGCCCCGTTCAGCACCGACCAATCATAGGGGACATGTGCCACCCACAGGGGATGTGTGCCATGCACAGGGACGTGTGCCATGCACAGGGGACGTGTGCCCTGCATAGGGGACGTGTGCCACGCACAGGGGACATGTGCCACACATAGGGGACATGTTCCCTGCAGAGGGGACGTGTGCCCTGCATAGGGGACGTGTGCCACGCATAGGGGACGTGTGCCACGCATAGGGGACGTGTGCCACGCATAGGGGACGTGTGCCATGCATAGGGGACGTGTGCCACGCATAGGGGACGTGTGCCACGCATAGGGGACGTGTGCCATGCATAGGCAGAGTTGCACTGTCCAGTGGTCAATATGAGCCTTTAGGGGGATTGGCAGAGCAGAAGGGGGCATCCTGTGTGACATGCGCCAGCTGCATAAGGTAAAATCACCAGCGGCGGCTACCGACAGCATCCCACCCCCCCGCCAGCGGCCGCCGACAGCAACCCCCCCTTCCCAAAGCCGCCGACAGCACCCCCCACCCCGGTCCTCACCTAGGCTCAGGCGGCAGAGAGCCTTGCTGCACCCCTGTGCATAGGGGAAATTAATCAGAAATGCGTACCGGCAAATATATTTTTTTATTTTATAAAAAACGCACTGGCAACGCATCAGCTACGCAGGATTGCCGTGACAGAGACGACAGCGCTACACTCACATAGCATGCGGGAAAGCTGACTTCACTGTGTGCTTTCCCATGCCGCTATTTAAAATGAACAGCGATGTGAAAACGACGCACCAGTGATCCCGGCCAGGTCGTATCGTTATCGGTATTGCTGGTGTGTCGTTATGTGTGACAGGGGCTCTATAATTTCAGGACCTCTGATGTCACAATCATGGTCGGAGCAAGGTCACATGACTGTGACATCGTCAGAGGTCCTTAACCTAAACGCACACAACACCAGGAGCCAGGTACTGTACACCACTTAAACCCACACACCCTACACTCACCCACCACTCACACACCCTGCACTCACGTCAAACTCTGTCCTGCACTCACCTTGCACTCACGTCACACTTAGCCCCACAGTCACCTTGCACTCACGTCACACTGTGTCTCTAACGCAAAACCCACGTCGCTGATTGGTTGCGCCCAGCCAGTCGCGAACAATCAGCGACGTGGGATTTCCGTTACAGCGAAACAGGCACAGTCTGCCTGGTCTCCAGACCCCTTCCGCTCGGTCTCCTGCCCGCTGCTCACCCGCTCCACACTCCCTCCCGGCCGCCGCTCCATACTCCATCTGCCCTCTGCTCACCCCGCTATTCTTTTTTTCTTGGCATAGACTCCAGAAATTCAAAGGCCGCCGGGGGTGGGGGTGGAGCTACCAAAGTGGGCGTTGTAATGGTCATGAACAAGGGCACGCCCACCACATCAGGGCTATGCGCGTGCATACGCCTACTATGACGCCCCCTGTTAACTCCGCCCCCCGAGGCCTTGGAATTGCTGACATTTATGCTGGAGGAAGAAGAAGAAGACATGCGAGAGTGAGAGGCGGCTGGACAGAAGCCTGTAGCGGGCGAGAACTGAGGGGGGCCACCGCCGCACACCCACATATTCTAGAATACCCGATATGTTAGAATCGGACCACCATCTAGTACAATATAATTCCATATTCACATATTTCTATGCCAGAAAGTAAATCTCATATTTTTCTTATCTTATTTTTCCATATATATATATATATATATATATACACACATATATATATATAAAGCTGAATGTGTGTATGTGTGTATATCCGGCTATGTATATCATAGGCTATGTTGTCAGGCGAAATTTTAACCCTGCGCGTTCCAGTTCACCAAACAATTTTGCCCCTATCTACATAATGGGAAAAAGTGAATGGAAAAATATTGGAGGAAAATCGACAGCTGTCAGCTATAGAGACAAAATTTTGCACAGTCACACGTCTGGACCCTGAGAGCGTCATAGGCTATGTTGTGAGGCGAAATTTTAACCCCGCGCGTTCCAGTTCACCAAACAATTTTGGCCCTATCTACATAATGGGGAAAAAGGGAAAGGAAACGTGTGGGAGGAAAATCGACAGCTGCCAGCTACAGCTACAAAGTTTTGCACAGTCGCACGTCTTGCCCTCGGGAGCGTCATAGTCTATGTTGTGAGGCGAAATTTTAACCCTATATAATATATAAAGCTGAATGTGTGTATGTGTGTATATCCGGCTATGTATATCATAGGCTATGTTGTGAGGCGAAATTTTAACCCTGCGCGTTCCAGTTCACCAAAATATTTTGCCCCTATCTACATAATGGGGAAAAAGTGAATGGAAAAGAGTTGGAGGAAAATCGACAGATGTCAGCTATAGAGACAAAATTTTGCACAGTCCTACGTCTGGACCCCGGGAGCGTCACAGACTATGTTGTGAGGCGACATTTTAACCCCGCGCATTCCAATTTACCGAACAATTTTGCCCCTATCTACATAATGGGGAAAAAGTGACAGTTACCAGTTGACAGTTGTGAATGAGAGGGGCTTAATGATAGCGCCAAAGACTAAGAGCACATACCAGCATATAGTCACTAAGGTGGGGCCCCCAACATGAGATATTCACCACGCACAGGGACATGTATACACACCACACGCCCACAAAGAGTAACAGCAAGTGTATAGTCGCTAAGGTGAAGCAAGGAATATGAAATATCTCATTATCTTCATATATATATATACACACTAGCTGTAGTACCCGGCTATGCCCGGGTTAATAAATAACTGCTGTTAGCTATAACAAAATAGAATTTGAATATGTCATATTAATGACCTGTAAGAAAATAGAAGCTGAGCTGTGATTGATTGCTATAGGCAGCCTAATAAATCTGCAGCCAACAGTAAACCCACCCCCTGGCCGGGCAGTATATGTTACCTCACACATACACATAATAGACAGCTCATGTGACTGACACCTGCCTTAATTCCCTATATGACACATGTGTTGCACATTGGCTGTTTTTAATCAGATGTTTATGTTTGGAAATTAAAGATAGCACACGTATGAGGCGAGTTGTGTGAGGTGAATTGTGCACATCTGTGTCTGTCTGTGTGGTGTGTGTGTCCCTGGGGTGTGTGTATGTGTGTGTCCCTGTGGGGTGAGTGCATGTGTCCCTATAGGGTGTGTATGTCCCTGTGGGGGGGGTCTGTGTGGTGTGTGTTTCTGTTGTGTGTGTCTCTTTGTGGTGTGTGTGTGTTCCTGTGGGGTGAGTGCAAGTGTCCCTGTGGGGGGGGGGTCTGTGTGGTGTGTGTGTATCTGTGTTGTGTGTGTCTCTTTGTGGTGTGTGTGTGTCCCTGTAGGTTCAGTGAATGTGTCCCTAAAGGGTGTGTATGTGTGTGTGTCCCTGTGGGGGAGGTCTGTTTGGTGTGTGTGTGTCTCTCTTTGTGGTGTGTGTGTCCCTGTGGGGTGAGTGCATGTGTCCCTATAGGGTGGCTATGTGTGTGTGTCCCTGTGGGGTGAGTGCATGTGTCGCTATAGGGTGTGTGTGTGTCCCCGTGGGGGTGGGGGTGTGTGTGTCTCTGTGTTGTGTGTGTCTCTTTGTGGTGAGTGTGTGTTTGTTCGGGTGCGTGGTGAGTATCCAATGTTGGGGCTGCACCTTAGCGACTACACACTTGCTGTTACTCTTTGTGTGCGTGTGGTGTGCATACATGTCCCCAAGCATGGTAAATATCTCATGTTGAGGCCCCACCTTAGTGACTATATGCTGGTATGTGCTCTTAGTCTTAGGCGCCATCATTAAGCCCCTCTCATTCAGAACTGTCAACCGGTAACTGACACTTTTTTCCCCATTATTTAGATAGGGGCAAAATTGTTTGGTGAATTGGAATGCGCGGGGTTAAAATTTCGCCTCACAACATAGCCTATGACGCTCCCGGGGTCCAGACGTGTGACTGTGCAAAATTTTGTGGCTGTAGTTGCGATGGTGTAGATGCCAATCCCGGATATACACACATACATACACACACACACACACACACACACACACACACACACACACACACACACATTCAGCTTTACATATTAGATATATACACATACACATATATATATATATATATTCCCCAATAAAATATCCCGTATCGCAGATACCCTCCAGCAAATTTTACCAGAAAAAAACATATAATTTTGGCTGACATATTATTATATAACAACCTATACCTTATCAATTTTTTCTCACTCCTGTTACATATTAATAGAAATAAAGTAAATCACATCTATAATTCAGGCCATTAGGAATGCGTGCATCCAGCTGCAAAATCCATATGTTTTCCCTATCATGTAATTTTTTCTCCCAATCTCCATGACGGTATGGTCGTGTTACTCATTCTATACCTCATTTTTAGATCTTTGAAATCACCTGCATGGATCTCCCTGAAATGTCTGGATAATCCAGACATTCCTGTTTTTATCATTTTTGATTGCGGATTTGCAGCAGAAAGATGTTCTGAGATCCTTATTTTTAATGGACGAATAGTACATCCAACATAATGTTTTTTGCACGTCACACATGTGGCCAAATAGACCTCATGTGTGGTATTGCAATTAATGTAACTTCTTATAGGAAAACTCTTTCCAGTACAAGAATTTTCAAAAGCAGCGCTTAACTCCACAAACTCACACATACCGCATTTCTTACTGCCGCAATTATACATACCCTTATGGGTTAACCATACAGGTGATTTTTTTTGGGGTCTCCCAAAAAAATACTTGGCGAAATTGAGCTAGCAATATCTCGACCTTTTTTGGGGATTACCCCCCAACCAGATTTTAATAGTTTTTGTAATGTGTCATCCTGATACAGAATGGGTACATTCCTATTAAAAATATCTTTAAATTCTCCAAAATGATTGAAAAAATAGGTATTAAAGAAATATCATCTTTTTTTACAGTTCTTTTCCTTTAGTAAATCAGCTCTGCTTCTATCTTTTACTATTATTTAAGATGAGCTGGTTGGACCTTTTGGGGATAAAGATGGGCTCAAAATCAACTCCCAAACCTTCTGCCAGTTGTTAGAAGACACTTTCTCCAAGCCGTGATACAGGAAAAAATCTGCATCTTTCAAGAAAGCCATGATTTTACTGCAGGACAATTCTCCATCGCATCAAAGTCTCCACTGCTAAGCTGCCAGTAAAGACCTAGAAGATAAAAGTGTAATGACCGGGCCCCTTCCTCACCTCACCTGAACCCTATCGAGAACTCGGTGGACCTTCTTAAACAGGAGATTTACGGTGAAGTAGAACAGTTACCTCTCTGATCAGCGTCTGGGGCTGCCCAAAATATTGATCGTCAACAGATTAAGAAAACTGACAGACTGCATAGATAGAAGACTTAAGTTATTGAAAAGAATGTTAGATTGGTTACTGATATTTAAAAAAATTTTTTTTTTTGTATATTTTGAGCTGTTTTGGTTATTATTCTCACTCTAAGATGAAAATAAACAAATGAGATGGGAAAGTGTACGTTTTTCATTTTATTGCATAATTCCGTACACTTAAGCTGGCGTCACGCGCAGCAACCAAAGCTGCAATGTCGGAAGCGATGCGCGGGTGCGCGCTCGCTTCTGACATCGCAGCCTTGGTGTCACACGGCAGGATGTTGCCGGTGACGCCGCAGCGATGCGGGCGGAGCCATAGCATGCTGGGCTGGAATCAGCCCAGCAATTGATACGCAGCAATACTGCGGTATAGGCTGGATCGCCGCCAACATAGCTATTGCAGTGTCAGACGGCGCGCGATCCAGCCTAATCGCTGGTTGCAGATTGACAGGTTTACCTTCATACTCGTAAACCTGTCAACCTACGACTAGCGATAGATCGCAGTTGTGTCGCGCTGTTACACAGCACGACGCACTTGCGATATCGCGAGCGACATCGCTGATGCGCCACTTTTCAGCGATGTCGCTCGCGATATTAACGCGTGTGACGCCGCCTCAATTCTTGTCCAATAATTCTGCGCACACAGATATTTTCCTAAGACAAAACCTCACTTCCACTTTGCTAAACTTTCAGGTTTATCAGCCTTTTAGATTGAACGACAACTTGTTGTTCAATAGTAAAATTATTCATCAAAAATACAAATTGCCTAAAAATCATGCACATATTAAATAGATCACTAATTCTCCCAATAAGACCGCTATGTCATTATGGACATGGCCAATATACAATTCTAATAGAACCATAAATTACATAACCATTGAACCTGACCAAAATACAGTTATTATTCTCTATACATAAACGCTTTTATTTCCAGTATGACCACTATTTTGTACATGACCAGTATACAATTCTAACATATACTATACACTGAGTAATATAACCGCCAATAAAGTCCTAAAAATGGCCATGTTAATTATACACATCTATTATACCCTATGCATAGAACACTACAACCCTCAATAGGAGTTAACCATTATATACAATGAATCTCAGAACAACTTGTCTGTGATTTGATATACGGTAATTCTGTAGCGACCGGTGGTAAGGCCGCGGGTGTGTGTGTATGATCTTTCTCAACAGAATCCCCATACTCAGGTTTAACCGATAATAACGTTTCTTTACTGTAAAACATGTTTATATCACAGTCAACCGAACTATATGCGCACTTGTATATATTAGAGTCTCTGGATCTTCACTTCTTCCGGGTACGCAGCAAGAAAAGAAAACACAACAATGAAGGTATCTTTCCCTAACTTTCCCTAAAATCACGTACCAGTCTATCACAGAAGAAGGTGTCGCTCCCACGTAGCAGGCCTGGGGATCTCCTCACTCTTCTTCTTTGGTCTCCTTCTGCAGGTAACAGTCTGTCTCTCCCAGTCTCAGGGCACACAGAGCAACAGCAGAAGGGAGATCACAGCAGCACAAATGGCTCCCTTATGTCGGTCACGGCCCCAGCACAAGCACTCTGGGTGCACGGCGGGCAAGGTTTTGCAGAGCGGCCAGAGTCACAGCACCAAAGTCCAGTGGCCCAGGATCAGTCACAGGGGCTTCTGCGGGGTGATTTCTCCGGCAAGGTGTTGCAAAGTAGCCCTCTTTCAACACACATCCACAGGCAGATGTTCTCTTGTTCAACTCTGTGTCTGTACTAAGCTCTTGCACTTCCTGGGTAAACAAAAGAGATGGCTGGGAGTTTCCCAGCTCTGTGATTGTACAGTCCACTGATGCCCCCTGGTGGACAAGTGCGGACTGTGCACAGTTCATTTCACTGTCAATTTCGATAATACAATCTGAATTGTACACCTCATTACATACCCCCCCACTTAAAGGTTGACAGTCCCTGTCAACAACCATCGGCTCCAAGGCAGTGATGGCCGTTGATATCACAGGGATTGATCTCCGGCGGAGTAGGGACCTCTGTCGGGGGAAACCGTCATCCCCCCGTTCACCTTCGCTCCCTTGTTCAGGGCTCACAATATCTCCAATAAACTCAGTCACATTTTCTACCCGGGGAGAGTAGGATCGCCGGCGGTAGCGGCGCCGGTTGGGGGCAAATCTGCTTCCTTTAACGGGAACACCCCCGGGACCGGTGACGTCGGCGGCCTCTGTACCCTTCTCTCCCTTCACAACATCAAACTGTACC
The DNA here is from genome assembly GCA_033576535.1 of Allobates femoralis. NCBI lineage: Eukaryota > Metazoa > Chordata > Amphibia > Anura > Aromobatidae > Allobates > Allobates femoralis. The sequence goes on along the minus strand of JARQOC010000009.1, from coordinate 156,887,662 downwards.
ACCTCCCCATCACCAACGCTGCGGAGGCACTTACGAGGATTGTTACGCTTTATGGCAGTCTGATGTACAAACACGTCATCCTTTGTGTCATTCCTGTTGATGAAGCCATACCCATCGCGGACATTAAACCACTTCACCGTCCCCTGGACCCGAGTGGCCAGTACTTGCTTATCGGTCTGGCTCTGTCTCTTCACACCCTTTTCCCTGATCTCCCCTGCCGAGCGAACCGCTTTGGCTGGGGCGTCTAGTTTAAAGGTGGCTGCTGTTGTGGGGCATGGCTTGCTGGTTCTAGTATATCGGAGCACGGGTGGAGGCTGCGGACAACGGTTTGCCCTATGGCGGGGGTCGCCGCATGTCCAGCACCTTCCCATAGGCCGACTGGGTTGCTGTCTCGCTTGCCTGTCCGCCTGTTGGTCTAGCATGAGCTGCAGCTGTAGTATCTGTTTCTGCAACTCTGCTACTATCTGCTTCAATTCTTCCGTGTCACTGCTCGGACTGCTGGCACCGGATATGGACCTGCAGGCCGTAGTATAAGTCTGGTTATAAGCTACTACCGGGAGGAGATTCTGTTGATCACACATCCTGCCGACTACGCCAGATGTAGCGACCGGTGGTAAGGCCGCGGGTGTGTGTGTGTATGATCTTTCTCAACAGAATCCCCATACTCAGGTTTAACCGATAATAACGTTTCTTTACTGTAAAACATGTGCACTTGTATATATTAGAGTCTCTGGATCTTCACTTCTTCCGGGTACGCAGCAAGAAAAGAAAACACAACAATGAAGGTATCTTTCCCTAACTTTCCCTAAAATCACGTACCAGTCTATCACAGAAGAAGGTGTCGCTCCCACGTAGCAGGCCTGGGGATCTCCTCACTCTTCTTCTTTGGTCTCCTTCTGCAGGTAACAGTCTGTCTCTCCCAGTCTCAGGGCACACAGAGCAACAGCAGAAGGGAGATCACAGCAGCACAAATGGCTCCCTTATGTCGGTCACGGCCCAGCACAAGCACTCTGGGTGCACGGCGGGCAAGGTTTTGCAGAGCGGCCAGAGTCACAGCACCAAAGTCCAGTGGCCCAGGATCAGTCACAGGGGCTTCTGCGGGGTGATTTCTCCGGCAAGGTGTTGCAAAGTAGCCCTCTTTCAACACACATCCACAGGCAGATGTTCTCTTGTTCAACTCTGTGTCTGTACTAAGCTCTTGCACTTCCTGGGTAAACAAAAGAGATGGCTGGGAGTTTCCCAGCTCTGTGATTGTACAGTCCACTGATGCCCCCTGGTGGACAAGTGCGGACTGTGCACAGTTCATTTCACTGTCAATTTCGATAATACAATCTGAATTGTACACCTCATTACAATTCAACTACCGGTATTTTAAAGCAGAAAAAAAACAACCCATTGATAGCAGGGCTGTGGAGTCGGTGTCCATGTCGGATGTTTGGCTTCCTGACTTCACAGCCCTGGTTGTGGAGTCTGACTCGGATTCACCAAAATTGAGGAGTCGGAGTCGGATGTTCGGCCTACCGACTCCACAGCCCTAATCGGCAGGCAGGATGCAGTCAAGTCATAGTCGCACATTACTTGCATTGTGGTCTATGATGGCAATATCAACCTGCAGCCAAAAACCCCTAATATTTTGATTACTTGGGACTGTTTTGCTGCAGTCACATTAGGCAGTAGTCAAAAACGTATCCATTGACAATCATTAGATGTGATGTCACAGTAGACATTGCGATCTTCATTAAGCACAACAGATGCCACCTTGGGCATACTCCAACCCCCTCCTCCCCCTCCCCGAATAAAAAAAAATAATAATAATAAATAATAATAATAATTAAATGGTTAATAGAATTTAACTTGTATTGTCTCCCGCGCTGCAGCTTAAAAGGTCCAGGAGGTCTTCTTTCTGGTCTGGTGTATTTGGGTCCTCGCCGCCCCCTGCCTGCAACACCCACTCCACTGTTTCAAAATTTTTGCCCCTCCTGTGGATGGCTGCTGATTGACAGACATACTCGCGCCTGCTCAGTGGAGCGGGTCACCGTGCTCCTCAATTGAAGATACAGTGCCCAAAGTCTCACGAGACGTCATAAATCTTGTGAGACTTTGGGCACTGTGTATCTTCAATTGAGGAGCATGGTGACCTGCTCCACTGTACAGGTGCGAGCATGTCTATCAATCAGCGGCCTTCCACAGAAGAGGTGGCAATTTTGAAACAGCGGGTCGGGTTTTGCAGGCAGGGGGTGGCGAGGACCCAAATACACCAGACCAGAGAGCAGACCTCCCGGACCTTTTAAGATGCAGCGCGGGAGACAATAAGAGTTCAATTCTATTAACCATTACCTGCACTGGTTCACTAACAAAGACCAGTTTGTAGAATACATAAATTAATAACACCAATACTGCCTGTAAAGTCTGCACTTTTGCCAAGCAGCAGAGTTGTCTAGGATTTAAAGTGTTGGTGCGCTCCTGTGACTGATATACAGGGGTTGGACAAAATAACGGAAATGCCTGGAAAAATCAACAAAAGTTAGTTTAATATGGTGTAGGTCCACCTTTTGCGGCGATTACAGCCTCAATTCTCCGAGGTATTGATTCATACAAGGTGATATCATTGGCCCGGCGGATCTCCACGAAATAGCACCCCAGATCATCACAGAACCTCCGCCATGTTTCACGTTGGGAGAAGGCAGTCTGGATGGAATGCTTCTTTCGGCTGTCTCTAAACATACACTGAGCCGGAGGTCAGAAAATGGGGTAAACGATGATTGGTCTGAGAATATCACATGTTTCCACTGCTGGAGGGACCAATTCTGGAGGTTTCTACACCACTCTAAACGCTTGGAAACATTTGTCATTGAGAGCAGCGGTTTTCTAATTGCAGCTCTTCCGTGGAATCCAGATTTGTGCAGCTCCCAACGAACAGTTTTCATGGAAACTGGGTCCGGTAGGTGATCATTGAGCTCAGCAGTGATTTTCGGAGCCGTGGTCTTGCGATCTTCTCTCACAATTCGCTTTAGAGTCCGATGGTCTCTCTCAGTCAACTTCGACTTTCGGCCGGACCTGTGCTTTGCTGCGGACGTTTTTCCTTCCCTTTCAAACGCAGTCATTACTTTGGAGACAGGACCTCTAAACACGTCAAGCATTCGGGCACTTTCTGTTACACTAGCGCCTGCCATACGAGCACCAACAATTTGGCCTTTTTGAAAATCCGAAAGGTGTGCCATTGGTATCAGGTTCTCATCAATGTTCTTACAATTCGGCAAAACAAGCAGTTAATTTACATACACATATCACTTAACACAAATAATCAACTACAAAACATTAACATATGTCACAGTTTGCATGTTTATAACATGTTCGAAGATTATGATGACAAAAATCAACCATGTTCCATGAGTTACAGGGAAGGGCCTTCTCTTCAAACATGCTTGTTTTGTCTGTGTAGTAAAGAAGAAAGAAAGAAAGAAAGAAAGAAAGAGAGAAAGAAAGAGAGAAAGAAAGAGAGAAAGAAAGAGAGAAAGAAAGAAAGAAAGAAAGAAAGAAAGAAAGAAAGAAAGAAAAAGAAAGAAAAAGAAAAAGAAAGAAAGAAAAAGAAAGAAAGAAAAAGAAAGAAAGAAACCAAAAGCAGGGCTTATTCTGTGCCTTAAAGGAGAAGGCACTCTCTGTACACCTGCTGTTTAAGGCTGGTTTCACATAACGTTTTGGTGCCTGTCCATGGGATCCGACTTTGAAGGGGGACCCAACGGACAGGCACGGATCCCACGGATCCACACGGATCCCTGCAATCGGATGGCAAATAGCCATCCGATCTGCAGGATCCGTGTGGATCCTGCGGTCCCGTCTCTCCTTACTCCTGCCTCCTCCATCTTCTTCCCTCTCCTATTCTACTCTGTGCCCCCGCTATTCTTTGCTGTGCCCCCGCTATTGTATCCTCCTCTATCCCTATCCTGTCCCCTATCCTCTTCCTGTGTGTAAAAAAATAAAACACCTCCTCCGGGAGGATACATCACCTCTCACCGGCTCCAACACTGCAGCACGATCAGGACTGAAGGACCTGTGATGATGTCAGAGTCACATGACCAGTCAGCTGACCGGGTCTCTTACATCATCACAGGCTCTTCTGCCCGGATCGTGCTGCAGCGTTGGAGCTGGTGACAGGTGATGTATCCTCCGGGAGGAGTTTTTTTTTATTTTTTTACACACAGGAAGAGGACAGGGGACAGGATAGGGATAGAGGAGGATAGAAGAGCGGGGGACACAAAATAGAATAGCGGGGGCACAGCATATAGAATAGGAGAGGGCAGAAGATGGAGGAGCAGAAGCAGGGAAAGACGGGGGATACGGAGCCGACATCGGATCCGAGGTGAACTCAGATCCGATGTCCATAGGCTCCCATGTTGTGGGCACTAGGATCAGCCTCGGATCAGCAGTGATCCGAGGCTGTCCGATGTGAGTCACGGACACAAAATCGTAGCAGGCTGCGATTTTGTGCCCGTGATTACATCGGATGGGATCGGATGGTGCCAAAATCGGATGCCACTAGTGGCACATCCGATCCCATCCGATTCCCATAGGGGAACATGGGGTCCGATTTCGGATCCAATTGTATCTGTTTGTAACGGATACAATCGGATGACCGAAAATCGTTATGTGAAAGCAGCCTAATAAGTGTCTGTAGAAAGGTGGTGTGGATCTGTGAAGATCCTGAATCTGGGAACCAGACTCAGAAGTGGTTATAGTGTTGATCCTTCAAAAATCCAGGCCTGGAACACCCATCCCAGGGGGACCTAGCTGTAGTTAGGCTATTCCAAAAAATAAAAATTCACCCCAACACACCTTGTAATCAGAAAAGCAGATTCTCTCCTAAAGAAGAGTGAAGTGGCGGCTGCCCCAGCGGTTAAGGTAGCCACAACATCAGTGCCAGTGGCCAGGGTCCTGAGGATACAGCTGACTCTGCGGTCCTATCACCTTCACCAACAGCTCGCACGATAAGACATAATGAATTGTTATGCAATGCATTGCTTATTACTCTGAAAGGGGGCTAACTCTCTGATCACTAAAAACGCCTCCAGATCGGCGCTATGGATCAAATAATGGGCCCGTGGTGATGCATTTCTGCAGTCCACCATTTCAGCCTTCAAGTTTGTTTGATTCCCAACTATAAAATATCCTGAAGCTCTGGTGGCAAATCAGGACGGGAATACGACAGTTGGAATCTAGTACGAGACTTCCTACAAGAAGGGGCACTAGAAGAGATGCCACATCATCAATGAGAACCTGTTAAAACGAGTAGACATGGGCGCAATAGGGTCTTATCTCTTAGATACTAGATAGTTCAAAAATGAGGTACTGCTCACCTTATGCGGTTGTGTGCTCCATAAATAGTTTAAATGCACAAAACAGCTGCTACAGGATCCACCGTTCCATCAGGAACAACATATGCATAAATCCAAAGGACCAGCGTGTACAACAATCCGCACTTCTGAGTATAAGGAAGGACCACAATCTTGGTATATAAGAAAGGTGCCTTATTTCTTCTACGCGTTTTGGGGCTGTCTCAGCCCCTTTCTCAGGAATACCACCATAAACAATGACCAGCAAGGTACAGATCTCAAAACTATATATACACATCAGCAACCAATCAGAATCAGCCACACGTTGAGAAAAAAAAAATGGCGTGAAGCTGCAAGCAGTCATATTATAAATCAGAATAACATGATATATCCATCAATGATTTTACAATTTACGGTGTAAGGCTGGGTTCTGCGGAGGGGATCTGCAAGCTGAGTGCAGCCTCTGCAAGCCCCTATGTTTATAATGTGAGGGCACGGTGCTGCGCTTGACTGTGCATGACCGTGCGCTCCCATTCATTTGCCTGTGTGATTTGTATGCAGGCGAATGTTGCATTCTTGGTGCGGACGAGAGAGTGTGATTTGTGTGCAGGCATCCGCCTGCATACAAATCGCACAGGCAAGTGAATGGGAGCGCGCGGCCATGCGCAGTCAAGCGCAGCACTGTGCGCTCACATTATAAACATAGGGGCTTGCAGAGGCTGCACTCAGCTTGCGGATCCCCTCCGCGGAACGCTGCGGAGGGGTCCAAAAGTGTGAACCCAGCCTAAATTTCAATTCTTGTAAAATCATTGATGGATATATCATGTTATTTTGATTGTTACTATGACCGCTTGCAGCTTCACACCATTTTTTTTTCTTCTTTCTTTCCTTTCTCAACATGTGGCTGATTCTGATTGGTTGCTGATGCATATACTGTTTTGAGATCTGTACCTTGCTGGTCATTGTTTATGGTGGTATTGCTGAGGAAGGGGCTGGGACAGCTCCGAAACGTGTAGAAGAAATAAAGCACTATTCTTATATATATAGATTGTGGTCCTTCCTTATACTCAGCAGCGCGGATCGTTGTACACTGGTCCTTTGGATTTATGCACATCATCAAAGAGTGCTTTAGAGTGCTCCCTCTATCTCCAGTCCCCAAGTCTGGAGAGAGATGATGTCTAGTAATATCTCTTACTTACTTGAACACCTTCCTCTAGAAGAAGAGGAAATTCAAAATGAATAATCTTTGATCGGTCCGATCAATTCTTGCTTATCTGCATCTGCCAATTCTTACGTTCCATCGCAGGTTCCTACGAGTCGCAGTACAGCAAGGTGGTCATCTTCATCATTTTCAATTCACTTGTCTACCGTTCGGGATCTCAGTGGGCCCGAGAGTCTTTGCCAAGACAGCAATACTGCTGTTAGCTGCCCTCAGACATCAGGGCATTTACAATGTGCCTTAGGGCCCTTTCACATCAGCGTTTTTTGAAATTCGCGGCAGATGCGGTGAAAAAAACGCATCTGCCGTGTTTAACGCATAACCGCGACACTTGCGTCACACTTGCGGCAAGCCCCATGCAATGTCTATGGGGCTTGCGGTAAGGGTGCGGCAGATGCGGCAAGTGCGGTTTTGGCACTTGCGGCAGGTGCGGCCGCGAAAAAAAATGCTGTCAGCCGCGGTTTTTTTCGCGGCCGCACCTGCCGCAAGTGCTAAAACCGCACTTGCCGCAAGTCCGCCTATACCTTGTATGGCATTTACCGCAACCGCGCCGCAAGTGCAGCCGGTATGCGGTAATCGCGGCAGATGCGTTTTTTTCACCGCATCTGCCGCGATTTGAAATAACCGCTGATATGAAAGGGCCCTTACCTGGACAATTGGTTACTGAGAGCCTCCTCCAAGGCTCAGTTACAGGATCATCTACAGGCGACCCTGAATCTACTCATCTCCCACAGTTCTTGATCAACTTTCCAGAGGGAAGGAAATTCTTGGATATGTGATCAACTCCCAAGACATGACGGTGACATTGACTAGTGAGAGAATCCGAACTCTTCAAGACAGTATATCCCATCTTATCAGAGCTCAATCAGAACAGCAAAAAGTATCTTGGGGAAGCTTACTTCAACCATAGAAGTAGTTCCATGGGACAAACATCATATTCGAATGCTGCCAACAGACATCCTAACATTGTGTCACATCCATCGGCCACTAACATCTCCAATCTCTATACCTCGAGCCACCAAGCAGGACCTACTGGTGGCTGGTTCCGGCTTATCTGAGTTTAGGCAGGTCGCTTGCGCAACATCATATGGTCACTCTGACGACGTGCACCTCAGAACACGCATGGGGTGCTCATGTAGGAGAACTCTGGGTCTAGAGACCTTGGCAAAGTTGGAGGCCTAGATGTCATCCAATCTCAGAGAACTGAGGGAGATAGGTCTCGCTCTTCTTCACTTCCAGAAGCTGCTATTTCAGCAAGTTGTGATAGTCCAATCTGACAACCGGGCGGCAGTGGTCTGCCCCAAAAAACAAGGTGGGACGAGGAGTCATTCTCTTGCTTCAGAGTGCCACAAGATATTTGTTTAAGCAGAGAGCAGTCTTCGCAGTCTGACAGCAGACCACATACCAGGGGTCTTCAACACCATGGCCAATTGGCTCAGCCGCAATCAAGTCCTACCAGCAGACTGAAGCCTCAACATCAAAATGTTTTATCAAATCACTGAGATTATGGGAAGACTTGACTTAGACACTATGGTTACCCGTCTTAATGTGAAGGTCCCTACTTTACCTCTCTTCGCAGTTGCGATTAGCTTTGGGTCTTGGACAGTCTAGCCCTCTTCATGGAGGAGATTGCTGGGGTATGTCTTTACCCCAGTCCCGATGATCCTCACACTACTCTGCAAGATTCAGGATGAAAAGGTAGAGGCGATAGCAGTCATTCTATTCTGGCTTCAAAGAAATTGGTTTCAAATAGTGTGGTAGCTTTCCAGAGGAAGATTCTGTAAGCTAACGATCAGTCCAGATCTCCCATCACAAGGGGACATTCACTACCTGGACTCAGGGTGCATCTGACAGCATGGAGATGCTCAAGGAGACTTGAATCTTCTACGGGCTCCCGGATAACATCGTCACTACGCTTGCTGCCGCTCGAAGACCAGCTACGTTGACGGGTACTCCAGATTATGGAAGATCTACAACTCATGGTGCTCCTCACAAGGTCATGACAGGAGTGCTGTGGCCTCCCTTCTACAGTTCCTACAAACGGGTTTGATAAAGGTCTGAAGGTAAACACTCTGAAGACTCAGTTTTTGGCGATCAACGCCAACTTGGATGTACAATGTCTAATAATCCGTTGATAGCTCGATTCTTTAAAGCAGTGAAGAATTTGTTCTTGAAAATCAAAGAAGACCTCTGTTTTGTTTTACCGTTTCCTTCCTAGGACCTTTCACTCCTTCTTAAAGCTCTTCAAGGACCTCTACTCGAGCCAGCAGAGCAGACTTCGATCAAGCACATCTCCTGAAAGACTTTGTTCCTGGTAGTACTTTCATCAGTTAGGAGAATTGTAGAATTCCATTGTATTCCAAGTAACCATATCTCCGCATTTCGTTGGATCATATAGCCTTGACATTCATGCCAGTGTTCTAGCCAAAACGCGGTTCTGTACTGAGCATCATCCAAGAGGTTATTCTTCCAGTACTCGGTGACGATGCTAATGAACTACGGTCTCGCCTTATTCGAGATACTAAGGATTGTCCTAATCTATCTCCAGAACACTCTCACGTACAGGAAGGATAAAAACCTGTTTTGTCAGTTTACAGAGCGAATCGCAGCTGAAAAGCTAGCAAGATAGCAAGAGCACTCTAGCTTGTTGGATCAAATCGGTATTCTGCAAAACCTACATGACGAATCAACTGGAGCCATCAGTGTCAGTCAGGGCTCATTCTACTTGCGCTCTATCCGACTCATTGGCTGAAATAGCAACAATTATGAACGAATATATACAGTCCACACTGCTGAGAATTAATTACAGGACGTCCAAGGTAGAACGATCGGTGCATTTATTCCTTGCCCTATGCATTTCAAGGCTGTCCCAGCCTCTTCTTCAGGAGAAACACCATTAATAATCAATCATTGGCTGAAATGGCACACGTTCCAATGGATCATATCTGTAGAGCTGCAACAAAGTCATCTTCATCTCCATTCATGAAGCATTGGCTAGACATCTAAGCCTGTGTGAGCTCAGCCTTCGGCAAAGGAGTATTTCAACAGGCGTCAAAGCCGATTCCGGACCCTAAGTGGGGTATTGCTTGCTGAATTCCATGCTGTGCTGCCGGAGGACGACCAGGAAAGAATGTACTTACCCAAAATGTTCATTGTCTGGAGTCCGTAGGTAGCACAGACTTCCCTCCCTTTAAAATCCATTATTGCTTGGAAATTATACGTGTTGTGTGGTGTGTGTCCCCCACCCTTTATAGGGGAGGGGCGGGGGGAACACAGGAGGGGTCAATTGGTTAATTATTTAGTATTGCTAATTAACATGACTTCTGTTCGGACTAGGAATTAAGGGCGTAATTCATGCTGTGCTGCCTACGGACTTCAGGAAATTAAAATTTCGGGTAAGTAAATTTTTATCTATAATTTACTTAAAATTTTCGTTTCATTCACCTTTTCTGTTCTAAAATTTTTCAGTCTGAACAACCTTGGCTTTCCCCCCCCCCACTAGTCTTGATCCTGGGTACACCCATGCATGCCACTATGTACTGTATAATGGTGATTGAACAGGCAGTACACATTTGGGCATCTTTAACCTGGAGCAACTTACATCACACTCTCTGCTAGAATTACAGCAGCCTCTGACCAGGTGCAGTAACACGATGCTGGCAGCTCTGTGTTAATATCACTACCATTCAGGTAGATTACTAAAATAGCCAGTGTAAGGGCCGTGTTCACCAGTCACCAAATCCACCTCTTCAAGGCCCTTTTACAGTTGAACTTTAATAACCTGTACTTTTCTTTAAAATGTTAGACATGAAGGACATCTTGGACTAGAATGGAAATTAGTTCTGCAACATTTTAGTTCAACATCAATCATCAACGAGATCATAAATGTTGCACAGACTAATCTGCCTCAGCTTGTTGCATTGCAGATCGCACAGTGTGAACTGGCGCTGGAGCAATACACTGGTCATAACTGTCAATCAATCTGGACCATATTCTTAATCAGGGGTGCACCACCCTCCCAATTTCCCAATTGACTGTGTGAACAAAGCCTAAAAAGTTTAATTTGACATGAAAAAGAGTGCCTAATGTGGCACCCCAGAGTCGCAGTGCCACAGTGTCACTATTGCTAGGTGTCACCAGAGAGCAGTAAGGGGTATTCCACTCAGGCAACACACAAACAACACCAAAACCTCCAGGCCAGAAGGGGGAGACCAAGCCCGGCTTCAGGGTGAGCTCCCCTATTTATTCTGGTCTGAGGGGAAACAAGTTCACTTCAGCTCCTGGGAGGGCTGTGAAGAGGACAGGTTCTGTGCAAACTAAGAACCAGACCTGGGTGTAAACGAGCTGTGCCAGGGTCATCCCAAGGTCCACTGCTGAACACCAGGCCAAAGGCTAGGGTCTGAGGAAGGAACAGAGAGACAGAAACCTATCAAGAGGGGTTGCATCACCAGTGCTTCACCTCCGCAGAGGAGCACCACAAGAACGGACATCGGAGTCCGAGACTGTGCAGGTACAGACACACCTGCGGTCAACACCGGAAAGTGGGGGACTCCAGGTTCTCCATCCACCCAGTGCCAGGGACACAGCAACACATAGAATCCAAAAAACACTGACTTCCCGGGTGGGGTGGAAAAGTGAAGGACTCGCGTTGCCTGTCATACTGGTAGACGCAGACAGAGACAGGGCCGGCAGCCCAGCTAAAGCAACTGCAGGGCCACTACGCAAACACAGTGAGAAAGCCAATACGACCCGGCCGGGTGAGAAATACCCTGAACTGCTCTCTAGACTCCGTGGACAGCTTGTAACACCTACTTCAACTCCAGTAAACAGACTGAGAAACGGCCATCAGGAGTCTGTGTGTTAATTACATCTTTCGCCCTGTGACCTGTAACAGAGGTCTATACTTGCAGCGTCACAGAGAAGTCCCACCTGAGGAGCCACAGCCTGTCAGCCCTGCACACTGACTGGAGAAGCTGCAGCAAAGTAAGTGACTTTTACCCAGCACGAACCCTCACGAAGCCCCATCCAACAATCCATCCACAACTACTACTCCTGCCCTGGCGACCCTCCAGCCCTACTCGAGAAGGGCTTTCCATCAACGCTGCCCCAAGTCACCGTCCCCAGTAGGAATACGGCAGCGGTGGTTCTATTAACCACATACCCCGGGTGGCGTCACGACAAATCCCTTGTAAATACCCATTTTTGGACTGATCCCAGGCCACGGACCGGGTCACGAATATCGTGATCCCCGAGAGACCACCACCGGCCAGGTTCCCGAGTACCCCATAGCCTGGGAGTGCATCACCTAACACAGAAGCCAATTATATCCATATGTCTCCATGCACCCAAAGTACCGTTTTGCAAAAAAATAAGTGTCCTTTTGTCAGATGCCTGGTAAAATGCCTGGACATATGCTCGCAATTATTCTTCACCATATGTTGTTTTTTCACTTTATTGGAAAGCGTTGTTTCATACACATTCCTATACGAAGGGACACAGACGACATCATGTATCACAAGTCTTCTGATATTTGGTCAATTCTATACAGAAGGCAATAGAAATCCTTATATAAATACATGCCACAAAACACAGGGAAAGATAAGTGGGTTAAGAACAAACTCAGTGATAGATAAGAAAGGGTGGTTATCAATGGAACACATTCAGCATGGGTCACAGTTAACAGTGGGGTACTACAGGGGTCAGTATTAGGCCCTCTTCTTTTTAACATTTTAATAATGACCTTGTAGGGGGCATACAGAGTAGAATCTCAATATTTGCAGATGGCACTAAACTCTGCAGGGTAATCAATACAGAGGAGGACAATTTTATATTACAGGAGGATTTATGTAAGCTAGAAGCTTGGGCTGAGAAATGGCAAATAAGCTTTAACGGGGATAAATGTAAAGTCATGCACTTACAGAGGAAATAAAAACTATAATTATTTACTTAATTGTAAAACACTGGGGAACACAGTCACAGAAAAAGAAGGGTGTATGGGTAAACGGCAAACTCAGGCAGCTGCTGCAAAGGCAAAAAAAATAATGGCATGTATTAGAAGAGATAATTTGCCAAGTAGCTCTCTCTACCCTCCTCTCTGTTTGTCAGGTTTCACTTTCAATTAGGAGTTTCTGAGGAACAGATTGCAGGCAGACATTTGCCTTACTGCCTCACCTGATCTAGATAAGGCATCTACTCCATTTATTTCTCCAAGCAGTTATCCCTGGCTGTCCTGTAACAAATTATGTGTTGTATTGTGTTGTACCTCTGGCTTGGCTGCAAACACAGAGCAGAGAGGAGGATGCCGCAACCCCTACTGATCTACTGAGCAGTGATGTGACTATGTGACATGAATATTCATCCTATGGGGAGTGGGCAGCAGAGAACTAAGTGGATCATTCACTGTGATTGACAGATATAATGAATGTTTGAAGTTTACAGAGGATAGGAGTGAATTATAAATAAACTAAATACATCAATAGAGAGAGAGATTAAAGAAAGGAATTAGAAAATGATAGCAATTGCATATGGATGTTTGACCTGACAGATTCCCTTTAAGGAGTTCAGGCGTTCAGTTGTGATGAGCGCTGGTCCATGCAGTCTTTTTGAAGGTGGCTGGGCCAGCAGACGAGAGCATCCACTGACCCCTATGTCTCCACAGTGGGTGCCTCTCATGGCGAGGAGTGGGACACCAGAGAGGATGATTTTGAGGTTCAAGATCCCACTTGGAATCAACCCAGCGTCATGCAGCTGAGTAGCTCAGAGGAGGAGTAAGACGAGGAGGTTAGGTTGCGTGTTTCCGCACAAAGACTGAGGGCTACAAGCATGACAAGCGCTGCATCCTCAGCCACAACTCTGGTTCTGGATAGAAGCAGTTGCGGGTCTGCAGTTGACCATGGCAGCAAGGGTTGCCTATTCGGGACTTTTTTTGACACCACAAAAGATGACTCAACTAACGCAATTTGCAAACTTTGTACAAAAAAAATTGAGTAGAGGCAAAAAACCCAACAACATGTGTTACTCTGGGAAAATGGCCTCACCGAACACTGTCCACCACATCTGCCGCTTCTTCCTCCTCCATCAGCGTGGCAAGTGTTGCCAAACAGGTGTCTGGCCGAAGGACCTCCACTTGTTTACCTGCTACAGTTGGGGCAAGTGACATTACGAAAGTGTAGTACCTGCTGGTTTTGACCGATCCGAGACACAGAGCACACCACTTGATTATCAACCTACCATAAAATCTGTGCCTGCACCTTCTTCACAGTGCAGCAGTTTGTCAGGTACACCCTACTCGACCTTCTTTCAGCACAGCAGCCAGCCATCGGTCCCACAGTTGTGGTCACAGAAAAGATTATTTCCTCCTACATATCCGAAAGTAAAGAGCTTGAATTTGACCATCTCCGAATTTGTTGACCATCGAAATGCTGCCTTTCCACCTGGTGGACACAGACTGTTTCCGAAAGCTGATGGCCCTCACAGCCCCCCAGTATCAGTTGCCTAGCTGCTATTACTTCTTGAAGAGAGCTGTGCCTGTGCTACCTTGCATGTCACAGACAACATCACCCGTTCGTTGAGAAAGTCTGTGTGTGATTGGGCGCATATCACCACTGACACCTAGACAAGCAAACATGGGCAGGGGGTTACATCTCCCTCACTGGCCACTGGGTGACTTTTGTGGCTGTGGGGCCAGGTGGGGAAAGGGCCACTCCCCAAATCTTCAAATCCCCAGACCTTTGGGACAAACTGCTATATGTACCTCTTTATCCACTGCTTCTGCCTCGTCCACCTGATCTAGGAGCTCCAGCTGTGCCCTCGACCTCTCCTTTAATGTTGCAACAGTTCAGACAGAATCCACCCCACTTCCGTACTGCCGTGCCAGGGCTCTCTGCCATAAGGCTGAAACATTTTTAAACTAAAATGTCTTGGAGATGTGACTCACAGAGCTGAAGGGTTGTGGATATCTATGCAGGCCGAGTTTCAGCAATGGCTGTCTCCACTAAACCTGGAACCAGGGAAGGCCGTGTGTGATAAGTGTGCAAATCTGGTGGTGGCCCTACACCTGGGCAAACTTATACACAGTGGCGTAACTTCAGGCCCAGGGGCCCCGATGCGAAAGCTTCAACGGGGCCCCCAATTATTGCAAATCTTTAATACCATTAGTCTTTTTCTATGGACCAAAGGGACATTTGGGGCTCCCCTAGGCTGCAGGGCCCGGGTGCGATCGCAACCCCTGCACCAATTGTAGTTACGCCCCTGCTTATACACGTGCCTTGCATTGCTCACATCCTTAAACTGATTGCGCAGCAATTTGTACGCCACTATCCCGGCTTGGATGAGCTTCTGCACAGAGCACAGCCGTTCTCACCCAGAGGCTCATCAACTAGCATCACTACAAATGCCTTCAGGACAACTACACGGTGGGCCACATATATGGATGCACCTAAATAAAATGGGAGTGGTTGGTGATATCAACTTCCTGTTTGTGGCACATTAGTATACGGGAGGGGGAAAACTTTTCCAGATTAATGGTGACCATGGTGGCCATTTGTTGAATAGTCTGTGTCAAATCATTAGCAGCAGGAGTTTAACTGTCAGAAGCAATTTCTGGGAGTCCTTTGACCATTTTTTTTAAACCAGCCCGTGCACAAAAAGAACTGAGCACATGTCTGACACATAGTGAACGACAGGAGAGGATGATGCAGGAGTATCTATACCTCAATATCCATACCATCAGGGGAATTTGGACTTCTTTGCTTTTTGGGCTTGAAAAATGGAGGAATGGCCTGAGCTCACCACTCATGCCTTGGAGATTTTGTCATGACCGACAGCCAGCGTTCTTTCAAAACGTGTCTTCAGCACTACTGGTGGTGTCCTGACAAATAAGCACATCCGGCTGTTCCCTGAAAGTGTAGACTGCCTAACTTTCATCAAGATAAACAAATCATGGATCTCCAAGGAAGTGGCAGACTGTTGAGACTAGGCGATTGTGTACTTTCCAGTGGCCTGCATTCATCTCGCCATTATACAATTTTTATTCTGGGTCAATTGATGCCACTTTGATGGTATCTGGCCCTAATATTTTGAAATGTGGAGACTCGTCTTGGAGTCATCTTTTTGTGTGTTCCCCAAGTTCAGCAGGGCTCTGTGAGTACGAGGCCTACACATGTCATTTATTCCCCTGTTACTAATGAATGTTTAACCTTCAAATGCGAGGCCAGGCCCTGTTCCAGACCCTGTGCCATGCATGCAGGCTGTGCTATTATACAATTTTTATTCTTGGTCAATTGATACCACATTGGTGGTATCTGTCCCTCATTTTTTGAAACATGGAGACTCTTCTTGGGGGTGTCTTTGTTGTGTGTTTTGTGAATTTACCAGGACTCTCTGGGGACCATGCCTACACCTGTCACTCATCTCCATGTTCTTTATCAATGTTGAAAGAGGACTAACCAGCAGGTTTTAGGTCTATAAAGTGAAGCCACTACCCTACATGCACTGGGATACTGAAAGCAATCATACCTTTACTTCAATGATTACAAAGTATGATTGCTGAGATAAATGTTACACAAGTCCTTAAAAAGTGTGCAGCAGGGGGACGGAGTGTGCAGCAATTAGCTTAAGAGGGGATGATTTTCTTTTTATTACTCTTCTGTTTTCTCTAAGTCAAATTTTCCTCCCTCTCTCCCTCCATCTCCCTGCTTGACTGTGATCTCACAAGCAGGAGAACCCCCCCCCCCAGTCTCTACACATTCTGATTTGTCTCCTCCCACAGATCTGAACAGATCCCTGCTATTGTCAGCACAGATCCCAGATGACAGATCACAGATGGGAATCTGTCTATGGAGCATGATGGGAGTTGTAGTGTCTCTAGATGTGCAGACTGTGTGATGGCGCATGCTGGGAGTTGTAGTGTCACTGGCTCAGGATCTGCAGATCCAGAGAAACTACATCTCCCAGCATGTCCCATGACACAGTCTGCAGATACAGAGACACTACAACCTCCAGCATGCTCCATCACACAGTCTGCAGATGCAGAGACACTACAATCACCAGCATGCTCTATCACAGAGTCTGCAGATACATTAATCTGCATGAGGAAACACACGCGCAATAGGGTCTTATCTTTTATAAAAGGTACTGCTTTGGTGGACACTGCTCACCTGATGTGGTTGCGGTACCCACAACCAGTATAAATGCCTTACTCAGCTGATGCTGGACTCCCACTTTCATGTGCACCGTGGTGTAGATCAATGGTTATAAGGGACAACGTGCTTGGGTCCGCGCTGCTGTATAGGTATATAAAGCACATTGGATCTAACAACAATGTTATTTTATTTCAACGCGTTTCGGAAGAAGGAGCACGGCTGGCTCCGAAATTCATTGAAATAAAATACCATTGTTGTTAGATCCAGTGTGCTCTATATACCTATACAGCAGCGCGGACCCAAACACGCCGTCCCTTATATCCATTAGTTTGCAGATACAGAGACACTAGAACCTCCAGCATGCTCCATAGATAGATCCCCATCTGTGATCTGTGATGACAATAGCAGGAATCTGTCCAGATCTGTGAGAGGAGACAGATGGGGATGTGTAGAGACTGGAGGGGGATCTTCTACTGTTTGGGACATCACAAGCAGGGAGACGGAGGGAGGGTTTGGCTTATTGCAAACAGGGCAGTAATACATAGAAACCCAGCCCCTCTTATGCCAATTGCTGCATACTCCACCCCCTGCTGCACACTGTATAAGGACTTCTATGACAACATTTATCTCAGCAATCATACATGAAATCATTGAAATAAAGATTGCATTCAGTATCCCAGTGCCTGGAAGGTTCTGGCTTCACTTTATAGCCCTAAAACCTGGACCTGTCACTAACCATACATGGTGATCTAAGTACAGCACTGAATGCAGCATGTCTGCTGCATTCAGGCAAGGGGTCCCCCAACCCTTGACCCCCCTGTACCCCGAGATAATACACTTTGAAAACTTACATACTGGAGCCAAATAGGAGGTGGCTAGAGGCTGGAGCCACTTCTCTCAAAGGGCAGTTTCACACCCCCTGGATCTTTAATCCGCCCACCGCCGCCTCCCTCAGCCAATCATTGTCTCCCTCGCCTTCTGCATAACACAAAGTGAGGGGTGCGGTTCTGGCCGCATTGCCCCGCCTCCTGCGGTGACGTCACCGCCTATACCCGCCCTGCTCCATGTTAACCATAACTGATGGACACAGTAATATTTCAGGATTGAAATGAGGTTTATTGTACTAACAGAAAATGTGAAATATGCATTATTTCAAAATTTGACAGGTGCAAAAGTATGGGCACCTCAACAGAAAAGTGACATTAATATTTAGTAGATTCATCCTTTGTTAAAATAACAGCCTCGAGTCGCTTCCCGTAGCTGTTAATGAGTTCCTGGATCCTGGATGAAGGTATTTTTGACCATTCCTCTTTACAAAACAATTCCAGTTCAGTTAAGTTTGCTGGTCGCCGAGCATGGACAGCCCGCTCCAAAACATCCCACAGATGTTCAATGATATTCAGGTCTGGGGACTGGGATGGCCATTGCAGAACATTGTAATTGTTCCTCTGCATGAATGCCTGAGTAGATTTGGAGCAGTGTTTTGGATCATTGTCTTGCTGAAAGATCCATCCCCGGCGTAACTTCAATTTTGACACTGATTCTTGAACATTATTCTCAAGAATCTGCTGATTCTGAGTGGAATCCATGCGACCTTCAACTTTAACAAGGTTCCCGGTGCAGTCACTGGCCACACAGCCCCAAAGCATGATGGACCCTCCCCCAAATTTGACAGTGGGTAGCAAGTGTTTTTCTTGGAATGCTGTGTTTTTGTGGCGCCATGCATAACGCCTTGTTGTATGACCAAACAACTCAATCTTTGTTTCATCAGTCCACAGGAAATTCTTCCAAAATGGAACTGGCTTGTCCAAATGTGCTTTTGCATACCTCAGGCGACTCTGTTTGTGGCGTGCATGCAGAAATGGCTTCTTTCGCATCACTCTCCCATACAGCTTCTCCTTGTGCAGTGTGCGCTGTATTGTTGACTGATGCACAGTGACACCATCTGCAGCAAGATGATGCTGCAGGTCTTTGGAGGTGGTCTGTGGATTGTTCTTGACTGTTCTTACCATTCTTCTTCTCTACCTTTCTGATATTTTTGTTGGCCTGCCACTTCTAACCTTTACAAGAACTGTCCCTGTGGTCTCCCATTTCCTTACTTTGTTCTTCACAGTGGAAACTGACAGGTTAAATCTCTGAGACAACTTTTTCTATTCTTCCCCTGAACAACTATGTTGAACAATCTTTTTTTTTTTTCAGATCATTTGAGAGCTGTTTTGAGGAGCCCATGATGATGCCACTCCTCAGAGAAGATGCAAATAGGAGAACAACTTACAAGTGGACACCTGAAATACTGTGTTTCCCCGAAAGTAGGGCGCCCCTGAAAGTAAGACATAGTGCCGGTTTTAGGGGGGTCGGGTAATGTAAGGCATACCCCGAAAGTAAGACACTGTCTTACTTTCGGGGAAACACGGTATATACAACAGCAGCCCCAATTGTGTATACAGCTGCAGCCACCCCCCATGAGTATACAGGCGCCCCCCCTTGCTGCCGCCGCCGCCAACCTGTAAAGTAAAATATCATTCTACTTATCCCCGCCGGTGTCCCGCTGGTGTCCCGCCACCATCACGCTCTTCCGTCTTCATCCAGCTTTATCCGACTTCCTTCTCAGGCGCACAGACTGACGTCATTGTCTGTGCGCCGGAGATGGAAGACAGATAAAGGCGAAGGAGCGTGATAGCGGCGGGACAGCAGCGGGACACCGGCGGGGATAAGTAGAATGATATTTTACTTTACAGGTTGGCGGCATCAAGGAGGGGGGCTGCAGCTGTATACACCACTGGGGGCTGCAGCTGTATACACCACTGGGGGCTGCAGCTGTATACTCCACTGGGGGCTGCAGCTGTATACACCACTGGGGGCTGCTGCTGTATACAACACTGGGGGCTGCTGCTGTATACACCACTGGGGGTTGCTGCTGTATACACCACAGGGGGCTGCAGCTGTATACACCACTGGGGCTGCTGCTGTATACACCACTGGGGGCTGCAGCTGTATACACCACTGGGGGCTGCTGCTGTATACACCACTGGGGGCTGCAGCTTTATACACCACTGGGGGCTGCTGCTGTATACAACACTGGGGGCTGCAGCTGTATACACCACTGGGCGCTGCAGCTGTATACACCACTGGGGCTGCTGCTGTAACACTGCTGGGGCCTGTATATACCACTGGGGAAGTTGCTGTATACCACACTGCTGGGGGCTGTATTTTATGGTTAAAACAAAAATCGACATTTATTTTCCCAATATAAGACATACCCACGAAAGTAAGACATAGTGGGACTTTTTGGGGTAAAAAACATGTAAGACAGTGTCTTACTTTCGGGGAAACACGGTAGTTTTTCTCATGATTGGATACACCGGGCTATGAAGTACAAAGCTCAATGAGGTTACCAAACCAATTTAGTGCTTCAGTAAGTCAGTAAAAAGTAGTTAGGAGTATTCAAATCATGAAAATCAGAAGGGTGCCCATACTTTTGCACCTGTCAATTTTTAAAATAATGCATATTTCACATTTTCGATTAGTGCAATAAACCTCATTTCAATCCTGAAATATTACTGTGTCCATCAGTTATTACATACATCACACTGAAATAGCTGTTGCAAAAACTCAATTTTAAAACAAAAAAAATGAGTAAGATTAAGAGGGGTGCCCAAACCTTTTCATATGACTGTATATTAATTTCTTTATTGATTAAAATGTTTTTCCTTTTTAATTTATAGATTTAATATTCAGGTAACAGAATTCAATGAGCAATATTAATCATAAAATGAGAAAGCCACAATTAGGGTTATACAATTTATGTGTGCATATAAAAGTTTATACAGCTCTATCCTGCAGCACAGTTAATAGATCTGCCAACTAACCAGTTATTCAATACCCCTTTCAAGTTTTTCTTAAAGTATAAGGGACCTATTATTTACCACTGCCTCTCACTTGAGGAAAGGATTACTTATAAATAACTTGCAACTAAACAACAATCCTCTATCAGGGTTTATTATAGTATAAGGGACCTACTACCGTATTTTCCACCATCCCTCTCCTGAGATGAGGATCAATTGTAAATAGCTTAAGGCAGACTAAGTATCATAAGAGAGCCACATTTGCTGTCACTCAACACTTAATCCACAATCCACTCCAATGAGGCCCCCAAACAGCCTACGTACGTTTCAAGTTTGCTAAATCTTCATCAGGGCATGCTGTTCTAACTAAATCTTTCCTTTTTATATTGCCCCTTGGACGCCGCCGGAGCTGTGAGGTGTTAGCGGCGCGTGACATCTGGGTTTTGCCCTTTGTCATGTGACCACCAACTTCCGGTCTATGGAAAACAAGCACCGGACGTCAATGGCATCCTGCGTGCCAGTGTTACCAGGACGACCAGAAGCCAGAAGTAAAAGAACTACTCCTTACTGTCATGCACTCCGCTCACTGTCGGTGTGACACTCAAGTCCTGATGCCACAATGTCATTATCTCCTTCGGGGGGGGAGTGTCATACCTGAGAGCAACAAAAGGTATTTACACCAGGCAAAACCAAAGCACACAGCACCTTTCTGCCTCCGGGCCTGAAGGGGCAGATCTAAATCCGAGTTCAGGGTAAACTCCCCTATAAATTCTGTCTGGGGCGGAGTTAGTCAGTTTAGTATGGAGCAGTACTGAGGAAGACATCCTGTGGGCTGGAGCAGTGCTAAGCTTGCCCCAGGAAAGCTAAAACCTAGCTTGAGGGACCCACAGGCAAGGGTCTGAGGAGGTAGAGGAGAGCCTGGGGCTAGTAGAGCAGTGTCGAGCTCACCCCAGAGGAGAGAGTGTCAAGAACCGGACACCTGAGTCCGAGGCTGTGCAGGGCCTAACATCCCGGCAGCCAATACAGGAGGCTGGAGAATTCAAAGTTGCCCAGTCACACAAGTACCTGCGGGCACAGCAGCGTTAAGAGGCCAGAAGCAGCTGCCCGCAAAGTGCGGCTAGAGAAGGACTCTAGCTGCCTGTCATACTGGCACACGCAGGAGAGAGAGAGGGCCACCACTCAGCTTAAGCAGACGCAGGAACTCACCAAGAGAATGCGCAGCAGGGAGGCCTCAGAACATGCCGGGTGAAGAGAACCCCGAGTTGCTCCCAGGTTACACGGACTCACAGCAACATCACCTGTGGTTGAACCGGTATTGACAGTAAGGACTTGAGGAACCAACAAACCGCGAGTCTGTCTATTACTACGCACCCTCCATTCTGCACCCTACATCCTTCAACATCAACTGCCCTGGGGATCCTCTCTGCCCATGGGGAGCCACTCTATCCCAGCTGCCCGTTCACCGTCCCCATAGGTTCTACAGCAGCAGTGGCTACTGTGGCACCCCAGGGGTTAATGTGCCACAGTAACACCACAAAGGGTTAACTCCTCACACAACCCACAACACTACACTAGCGTCTCCAGGCCAGAAGGGGGAGCTAAAGCTGCTTCCCTATATATTCTGGTGTGGAGAGGAAGTGGGGAAGAGCAGAGTGGTGGGAGGAGCTAATGTTGTTTACCTCAGAGTGGCAGTGACAGTTAGTCAGTTGGAGTTAGTTCAGTTCCTGAGAGGACTGAGGGAAAGGACCTGGGTGTAAAAGGGCTGCATCAGGCCCAACCCACGGTCCACTGTCCACTTCCAGGCCAGCCAAGGTCTGAGGAAAGGGGTAGGAGAAGCAGAGGAACACACCCGGGACACAGAGTTACCCTATAACTCACCCAGGTGAAGTGCAAAGTCCGGATACCAGATCCGACATTGTGCCTGATACAAGCAGCACAGTAAATACCGGTTGAGTGAGGATTTCATATCTTCACTGTACCACAGCGAAGCAACACAGCGGAGTCAGAAACACAAAGACAAGACTCAAGTTGCCTAGCAAGTGGGTACCCGTGAGGGGAGACAGGGCCAGAAGCTTAGCTAAAGCGGGAGCAGGGCCACACACAAAGCGCAGGAGTAGGAAGCCAAGGACCTAGTCAGGGTTGGAGCAACCCGGCCCCGGTACAGACTGAGTGGACAATATCTACTGAACAATATCTGCAGTAAAGACTTGGAAACCTACAAAACCGTGAGTCTGTGTGATCCTTGCAAACCCTGTTCTCCCTCACAAACTGTCATCTGTACTACTACCCCTGCCCTGCATCCATCTATAGACTATTAATCACCACTGCCCCGGGGAACCAGGCTCTGCCCGCAGAGAGCCGTTACATCACCGGCTGCCAAACATCATCCCCGAAGGTTCTGCAACAGCGATGGTCACCCTGACCACAACCCGTGAGTGGCGTCACAACAAACTCCCCTGTAAATATCCCCCATTACTTGTGGGCTCGGGAAACGGTCCGGACCAGGGACCGCCATGATACCCCCCTGTGATACCCCGGTCCGGTACCGAGTACCCCTTTTCAGTAGGCTCCACACTACCCGTAGCCACAAACCACAGGTGGAGTCACGAATATTCTTTATAATTTTCCCCCAAGAACTCTAAGGGCCCCGTCACACCTGGCGACAGGGCTGGGGATGTCGGCGGCAACTGGCGGGTGCGCGCACATTTTAGGCGCCACGCCAGTGTCGCCGTCCCCCATTTACACGGGGCGACATCTCCAGCCCCGCGCCGGCGAGTTATCAGGCAGCATCGCCGCCGGGGTGTCTGTAAACCCCAGCGGCGATGCAGGACAATGAGAGCCTATGGCTGCCATCGCCTGAGAGGTCGCCGGCAGCCAGTTACATGGGCCGATGAGTGCACATCGCCCCAGATCGGCCGCCTGGTTTCAGAGCACTGTTCTGAAACCAGGCAACCTCCCGGCGCCGCCGACATCGCCCCTTTTCATGAGGCGACTTAGGGGTGATGTCGCCGCCGATAGGCCACGCCCCTACGTCACCGATGTAATCAGCGGTGATGTCGCCCCGTGTGACGGGCCCTTAACACTGAACCCAAGGTCACGGAGCCTGGTCTCAACCCCTGTGACTCCACAGAAACACTGCATCCCAGGTCTGAGTACCCCACGGCCCTGGGGCGCATCATTGGCAGATAACTACAATTACTGTCTGCACATTAGGGGAAATGCTATTCCTTAATAAATGTACCATGATAATAAGAAAATTAAAAATAGAAGTTGTGATGTGAACAATTAATAAGGATTTTTTAACAATATAATAAATCCTGTGCATATGTTACACAGTGCTGAATAAATACAATAAAATCCTATGCATATATCATACAGTGCTTGAAACATACTCTGCAAATATTATACAGTGCTAATGAATTCAATATTGTGATACTAACCAAATCTGATGGTGCTCATGATATACTTAAAGTGACAGTGCACTGTACAAAATAAGTAACCTGATAAAGTAACAGTGCATGTACATAAATTGTTGTTTTTTTTAAATCATGTAGTTTTTATTGTCGAATTGTGCACAAATAAACATGTCATAACAGTAACATCCTCACTTTTCATATTTTACATGGCATAACTCCCCAAACCAAGAAAAATCTCCCCCCCCACCCGACAGCAGACATTACTCATCGTATGATAAAGGCACATATATCATTCCAGCAATGCATATGTACTGTGCGCTCTCGATGCCCCTCAGCCTGTCCCTTCCACCATCACCACCTCTAGGGATTAATAACTTCCATACTCTAGCCACGGCGCCCATAACTTGTCAAAAAGCTCCATTTTTCCCCGTTTATGATAGATACCCCTCTCTAGCTGAGAGATGTATCTAGTCTGCGTCACAAATTCTTGCCGTGATGGAGGGTCTGCGTTAGTCCAGTGCTTAGCAATCAACTTTCTTGCTATATATAGCAATCTAGCAATAATCACTTTCAATTTATTGTCCACCATGAGGTCATCCACGTACCCAAACAGGCAGACCACTGGGTCCCTTGGTGTATTGCACCGGTAAGCCGCCTCAACCCTGGCAATTACCACAAGCCAGAATGCCGCCAGCCGCGGACACAGCCACATCATATGAATTATACATGCCGCTTCCATCGTACATCTAGGGCATTCCGAAGTGGGTCTCAAATTGGCCCTGAACAATAGATCAGGGGATCGATATACTCTGTATATGACATATAGCTGAGAGAGCCTGCCAGGCTCACTAAGCGACAATTTCGGCACCCATTCCAGAATGGAAGTCCATTTTTCATCCTCTATGGTTCCCACCTCTGCCTCCCATCTACTCTTAGCCCCTGAGGGGTATTGAATTAAAAAGGTGTGAAGTAGATCTTTGTACGTTGTGGCAATCACACCCCTCGTGGGCCCCCCTCGCACACATATTCCAGGAGTATATCGTATTGTATCCGCATCTCGTTTAACATGGTTTGTGCCCGTACAGCGTGCATCATTTGCATATATTGATATATCCCCCCTTCACTCAACCCAAACTCCTCTCTTAGTCGGGAAAAGGATTTCAACTTTCGCCCGTCCATGATTTGATGAGCCATCTTAATTCCCCTGTCTCGCCACTCCATCAGACATCCCATTTTCTTAATTTCAGGTAGTGTCGCATTATTCCACAAGGGGGAGTATCGTGTCAGTTGTGTCACCCCTCTAAGTGATTTCATTTTTTCCTGCACTCGTTGCAGCAGAACCATAGTAGGACAGTGTTTCCCTATCTCACCCATGGACCCATCCTCCATACTCAGAATCAACGGGCATCTACCCGTGAGGTTTTCCAGAACCCTTTGGACGGACGGGCGTGTCGCCTTCTGTGCCCATCCTCTATGTTGACCCTGCGCTGTAATATATATACGGATTCGGTAGAGCCAGCCCCCCTTCATCTTTTGGCCTCTGTAACAATTCTAGTCGTAGCCGGGCCTGCTTTTTTCCCCCGTATCAAACTTCTAAATAAAGAACAAATCTGTTTACACCGTCTCTGCGGAATAGAGATCGGGGCATTATGTAGGACATCAAGTTATTTAGGCATTAAGATCATCTTTATCAAATTAATACGGCCAACTACTGACAGGCGTAGTTTATTCCAAGCACCCGATTTCTCTTTAATAATTCCCAGAATTGGTTCTAAATTTAGATCTAAATAATGGATATCCATATACCAAGATATTTAAACCCATCAGCCAGGGTGAGACCCCCGATCTCCCCAACGGACAACATCCCAGCATCCAGCGAGAACAGCGTGGAATTGTGCCGATTAATTCTCAACCCGGAGAGAAGCCCGTATTGATCAATTAGCCTCATAGCCTCAGTCAACGAGACATCCGAGTCCTCCAAGAATAACAAGATGTCGTCCGCGTAGAGCGCTATCTTCTCCTCAATTTCACCGTATCTGAAGCCCACCACCTCTGTGTCTCCTCTTATTTTGGCCGCTAGCGGCTCCATCGCTCAAGCAATTAACAGTGGGGACAGCGGGCACCCCTGTCTTGTACCCCGCCGAAGGGCCACCGGTCCAAACAGAGCACCATTAATCCTTATCTTAGCCACCGGATCATTATACAGCAGGCGTAGCCATGAAAGAAACTGCGGTCCAAACCCCCAAACGTTCCATAACCTTCCAAAGAAATTCCCATCTCACACAATCAAACGTCTTGTGGGCATCCAACGAGGCTATAGCCCTCTGGCCAGCATTGTCAGCTGGGAGTTGCATATTAAGGTACAGTCTCCTCAGGTTCACAGCAGTGGACCTGTTAGGCATGAAGCCCGACTGATCTGGGTGTATTAAGTTTGTAACAATGCTCTCCAGCCGGTCCGCCAATGCCTTTGCCAGTATTTTTACATCGGTAGACAACAGTGAAATGGGTCAGTATGACTCTGGAGATCTCGGGTCCTTACCCTCCTTCGCCAATACCACAATAACCACCTCTCTCATAGAGAATCCCCCCCTCTCTGGACCTCATCAGTACCTCCTGCAGCCGTGCGAGGATTACATCCTCCAACTGCTTGCATATTTCCATCGGGAGTCCATCGGATCTCGGGGCCTTTTTGTCAGCCATAGATGCAAGCGCCACACTCAGCTCCTCACATGTCAGGGGTCTCTCAAGATTATCCCTATCTACATCTGTTAGTCTAGGCATGCGCAAAGTGTCCAAGTATGTGGCGATACAGTCAGTGTCAACCTCCGCAGCAGGGGTATACAGCCTCTCATAAAATTCCACAAAGGCAGCACCAATGTCAGCCGTATCAGTCGTCAAGGTCCCATAACTTGCATACACAGAGTGTACGAAGGGGGCCTTCCTCTGCGCGGAGGCCACCACCGACAGCATGTGTCCCACTTTTTTACCTTCTTCATAGAACCCCGCTCGTCTAAACTCATTTCTTTTCATTATTTTTACTAGTAGAAACTAATCCACTGCCTCCTGGGCCTCCTGCATCTGAATTTCGGCCTCCCGCGTACCCTTCACAATCAGCTCCTCCTCCACCCTGTTCAAAGTCTCCTGTTTCTCCCTTCCCTCCCTTCTCAGATTTGCACGTACTAATCTCTTTGATGAGTAGGCCTCTTAAGTACGCCTTCATGGCATCCCAAAGGCCCTCATATCCCACTGTCCCTTCATTGATAGCAAAGTATTCCTCCACCTCGCTGCGCAGCCTGTCCACATTAATATTGTGCAACCATCCTGGGTGCAGCTTCCAGCCCACCTTCCCCCCCTCCCTAGCCTCCCCCGACTGGACATGTATACAAATTGGTTTATGGTCTGACATGGCCCTGGGAAGATACTCCACCTTCACCACCAAAGCATCCATAGCATCGTTTCCCAAGGCCATATCTATGCGGGATAGCGTATTAGAAGTGGCCGAATAGCAAGAATAGCATCGCACATCTGAATTCCTCACCCTTCAGACATCACTCAATCCCAGCTCACGTATAAACATACTAAAGGGTGTAATAGGACCTTTAGTCCTATCCAGTTTATTTTTATGTTTGTCCCAGTAATCATCCTGTACGTTATTCAGGTCTCCCACCAGGAGAATGGGAATCCCCCCAAGGTGTCCCGTCCATTCCACTGCTTCCCTAATCTTTTTGCTTGAATAAGGCGGAGGGAGATACAGCACTATGAGTGCCATCAACAGCCCTTGCACTTTACAGACCAAAATCACGTATTGTCCCTCCGCATGCGAGTGTGACTCCACAAATTCAAATTTAGTAGACATAGGTATTAATATTGACACCCCCCTTAAGTATGAGGAGTATACAGCAAGGTAGGAATGTTGTATCCATTTCTTCTGCAGTATCCCCATTTTGTCTTTAACCAGGTGCGTTTCCATAATACAGATTATAGTCGGGTGTTGGTCAAATATGTACTTTAGGACTGCCGCCCTTTTTGTAGCATCTGATAACCCTCTGACATTCCATCCAAGCACCTTGATAGGAGCGCTGAGTGGTCTTGACGACCCCATTGGTTTCTCAGCTTGCTTGTCTCACCTTGTTGTCTGCCCTCTCCCCCCATCCAGCATGTCTGCTGCATTAAGGCAATAGTCCCCCAGCCCTTGAGCCCCCTGTACCCCGAGTAAATACACTTAGAAAACTTACATCCTGGAGCCAAATAGGAGGTGGCTAGAGGCTGGAGCCACTTCTTCTCACAGGAGAATCTCATGCCCACTGCATAACGTATCCTTCCTTTGCTGCCTCCTCCCTGTCAGTCATGGTCTCCCTGGCCTGCATGACGCAGGCGCAGAGAGAGGGAGCGTGTTTTTGATGATACTGTCCGTCTGCACCACCTCCTGCGGTGACGTCAGCTCCTTTACCTGCCCTGCTCCATGTTATCATGAAGCAGGGGTGGGAAAGGTTGTGACATTACTGCAGGAGGCCGGCTGCCCCGCCTCCTGCCTGACATCACAGCTTATTCCCGCCCTGCTCCATGTTATCATGAAGCAGGGGTGGGAAAGGTTGTGACATTACTGCAGGAGGCCGGCCGCCCCGCCTCCTGCCTGATGTCACTGCTTATCCCCACCCTGCTCCGTGTTCTGCTGTATCCATGGAGCAGGGCGGGGATAAGCAGTGACATCAGGCAGGAGGCGGGGCAGTTGGCCTCCTGCAGTAATGTCACAACCTTTCCCAGCCTCTGGCCACCTCCTATTTGGCTCCAGGATGTAAGTTTTCAAAGTGTATTTACACGGGGTACAGGGGGGCTCAAGGGCTGGGGGACCCCTTGCCTGAATGCAGCAGACATGCTGCATCCAGTGCTGTAATTAGATCACCATGCCTGGTTTGGTGACAGGTCCTCTTTGAAAAGAAGAAACTGCAGAAAATGAGTAGAGAATATTTCACCAAATTTGATGTATGTGCTGTATTAAAAAAAAAACTGTGGAATTTGCAGTGGAATCGCCGTCTGATGCAGATTATAGATCAACTGCTGTCAATATATGCAGCAGATTTCACCCTTTTCAATACAGCCCCAACATTCCCATGACAGAGAAATAGAGTCATCAAGGCCTCACCCCAAAAACATAATAGAATCCAAGAATAAGGCCCCTTTCACATCAGCTTTTTGCTGACGATCTGGACAAAAAAATGCATCTAACGGCCGCACTTGCGGTACACTTGTGGCGGGCCCCATGCATTGCCTATAAGGCTTGCAGCAAGAGTGGTATTGCCGCGATCCGGTACTTGCGGTCGTTGTGGCAGCACAAAATAACTGCAGCTGACCACGATTTTTTTTGCAGCCGCAAATGCTGCAAGTGCCTGTTCGTGGCAATACCGCACTTGCCGCAAGCCCCATAGACCATGCATGGGGCTTGCCACAAGTGTACCGCAAGTGTGGTCGTTAGGCGGCAGATGCATTTTTTTGGTCCGGAATTACTGGATCCGGACAAAACCGCTGGTGTGAAAGGGGCCTAACTACAGCACTCAATCCTGGCAGTGTGCACAGGTGAGACGCCAAACACAATAATTACAATAGTAAGAAAAGCAGCACTCTGCTATGACAACTAGAATATAGAAATATTTCAGTTAAGCAAAAAAAAAATGCAAAAAGCTGAGACACTTAGCTTTATAAATATGGTGATATCGATAAACCAAACAGTTGGCGCGTTGAGGCGTGTCTGCATGACCGGGTGTTGAATTTTAGTATGGGTTCACACCCTCTATTGTGCACCGTCCTGACGGTGTATGTAGGAGCACGATCTATGCCACAGACAGTTCTGTGCATAGAGAGCTTTCAGAATAGGTCTAGATGGCGCTTCTACGCTATATTTGTCAGTTCAGTGCGTAGATCAGTCACATTGTGCTGACAAAACCTGACGGGTCTTAAAACAGTGATAGTAATAAAGTAGTGGTTTTAAACCACTCCTGCAGCCCCTCCCCAGGTGGTGTACACATGGCATATACATATGCACAATTCATTTTATAAAATTTTCTCCCTCCCTCTTTCCCTCTCCCTGGCCGGATCAGGCATCTGGCAGATGCGATGAAATGCGTTTCCAGACGCATGGCTAAATCAGGATGAACTCATTTTCATCCTGATCTGGTTGCACCGCTAGTATGAAACTAGCCGAAACTGTAGGGTCCCATACACATTAGCCTAATGTCTGCTGAAAGTGATTTCAAAGGCTTTGTCCAATGGTGTAATGTGAATGGAGGCTCCGGCCAACTGACAGTCGAGAGATGTTGATCGCTCATGTCCAATCTTGGTCTGCCAAACACACTGTACTTTCAGAGATAAGCTATGTGCACACTGTGCGTTTTTGGTGCAGATTTGTCACAAATCTGAATGCCAAGTTGTGCACACATTGACTATCTTTTCCTTGTAGATTTGGGTGCAAAACAAATGTCAATTCTTGGTGCAGTTTTGGCTGTGTTTCAGCCCTTCCCCTCACTGACTTCATTATGAAAAATTCCTGGCAAAAAAACTGCACCAAAACACAGCAAAATCATAATGCGTTTTGATAATTTTTCCAACCAGAAGATGCAAAAAATGTCTGCACAAATACTCGGCGTGTGGACATAGCCTTATTCTGCTTACCAACATATTAATTCACATATTTCTCATACAGAACAAAGGAGCGCTCGGCCAAGCGAGCTTTCCCTGTTGAGAAGGATGTGGTATTTCGGAGAAGCCGCAACCTTCAAAATTTGGTGGCTCCCAGCAACACAGCGATTAAAATCCCACAGATCAGGTCAATAGGTATTCCAAATGCTAAAAATGGATGCATTGCATGTAGAACACCCAAGTGTATGTGCTGCAATACTATTGTTGGTGGTGCAAAGACCTTTTCATCAAACACCACTGGCAAAATATACACATCAAATGGTTTCTAAATTGTCAATTTATTTTTGTGGTGTACTTCAGGAATGTACGTGTGGCCTGCAGTACGTAGGCCGCACGATACAAACCATGCATGCTCGACTTATTAAGCACAGATCTAACATTCGCAACAGTTATCTGCTTCATAATGTTTCCAAACACTTCAACACCATTCACCATAAAAATCCTCAGTCTTAAGGCCACTTCACACGCTAGGATATTGTTAACGAAATTGTTGAAACGTCACGGATTTGTGAACGTTCAAACGATATCATTAGTGCGTTGTTGCGTGTAAACGAACAATGTAGGAAGGAAAAATCGTTAGAATGGTTATCAGAAATTTGAGATCCAGACCTCAAATCTATCTTTCGTCGTCCAATTAACGTCATGTGAAGCAGCGACATCGTTCAGTGTGACACCTATTTGAACGATGTCGTTCATATTTTTCGTATTCCTGCAGCTTTGTAAAATCGTTCAAACGATCTTCTCCAAATAGCTGGAGCGTTGCCAAATTTAAGATCGTTAACGATATGCTAGCGTGTGACAATGCACTAACGATGTCGGAAGGATCGCGGTCATGTGACATAGCTAACGATATCGTTCACCTATATACTAGCGTGTGAAGCGGCCTTTAAAATCATTAAGTCGCTGACACGGTTTCAGACAGATTGGGGCACATGATTAACAAGGAGAGTTATTGGATATTCAATCTTGGCACATTATAGCCTGAAGGCCTCAATTTGACTATAGAGAATATTGTCAGTTAATACCATAGTGAATAATGTCAGTTAATATGTGTGATGCCTGCCTTCATATACCGTATGTGCTAGAACCCCTCTATATCCTCTACAGTCTGTGAGTTTTATGATTTATACGTTTTAGGTCATACAAGTGCTATGAAATTAATAGCGCTATATAAATGAATACATATTAAAAACTATTATATATATATTATATATATAATAGAAATATATTTTAATACATTTTATATTATATATAATGTCATATCTTTATAGCCAGTTCTCTTCTTTTAATATATTCTATATTTTATTATATGTTTCCTCACAAATGTAACATTTTTATGTGGTGCCCCTGCAACCAGGGCGGCCACAGGGTGAACTGCAGCCAGACAAGGGGAGACGGTGGACTTAAAACACCCACCACCTGGAGGCAGCAGTTCCCTGGAGGCAGTATACCCAAGAGAGGACTCACTCTAGAGGTGAGGGAAGAAGCGCCACAAGCCGATACACCCCACAGCTAGACACTGACCATGGTGGGAGAACAACGGGTCCGACAGACTCAACCAGTATAGCTGGCCGGAGGACCCAGAGCTGACAACCGGAGAGACAGGAAGGAGCTTGGTGAGCCCAAATTACACCTGGGTCAATGGAGGGATAGGCCAGGACAACCAGAGAGCAGGCTCTGTAGACGTGACTGGAGAAACTACACGACCCTAACCACGAGACAACCCGACGTGGTACTCTATGACCCGTGACCTACCTACCGCCACAGAGTAGGAACACAGCCATCATACTAGGGCTAGTGACCCTAAAGCAGAGGGTAGCATCACTAAAGAGCTCATGACAGCCAGACCCAACCTATGAGAGAGGACAGAGAGAGACAAGCAGGGCCTGAAAGGTATCTTGATGGAAGCGACGCAGAGGAAGAGTCTGAGCTGCAGTAGAACCTGGGTCCCCAGTAAAGTGTAAGAACCTACAGTGAACTGTCCTGTAACTTGCTTTTAAGAACAATGGAAAGTAAAGTACCTGGTCAGCTCAAAAGTGTGTGAGACTGTCATTCCTATACTGCAGTAGTCCTACACATGCGGAGTCACAGGCTGAAAGTCTTGAGCGCTGGCTGGAGAAAATGCAGCTTAGAAGTAAGTGCATTGCCCGGAGCGCAATCAGGCCCCTTCCCTAGACCTGTTCCGGGGATATCCAAGCTTACTCGTGGAGAGCTTTCCATCTCGGCTGCCCCTCACCATCGTCCCCAGCAGGAATACGGCAACGGTGGTCCCTACTGACCACATACCACGGGTGGCGTCATGACAATCTCCCTGTAAATAACCCGTTTTTGATCTGCCGCATCAGTACCAAGGAGCCGGGCCACGGCACCCGGACATCCCAGAGACAATATGGTCCGGCCCCAAGTACCCTGTTCCCTTGTGGGTGCGACATTTACGTATATGTATTTTTATATATTTGAATGACATTTGTTTTTATATACACTTTATAGGGTTAATGACACCATATGTTTACCTCTTGGTTCCCTTTGTGATGTCATAATTATTTAAGTTTCTCTATTGGACACTATCCCTTTAAATAGGTCATTTCCCCTTTGGGCTCTTTACACCACCTGAGGAAGATAGCAGTTGGCTATTGAAACATGTTTTGGCATATACGGAGCCTTTAATAAAGGTTTGCACTTAAACACTCTAATCTTTGCCCCTTGTGTGCCTAAGGCTGCCTTCAGATTAGCGTTTGCCGCCGCAGCGTATGATGCGCATGCGTATCCGCAAGGCAATATGCATGCATATGCAGTCAAACGCACGTTTTTGTTATATGCAAGTGCATCCAAAATCCTATTAAAAAACGCAGCGTTTCCTTGCGTATGCATGCGTTTATGCATCCGCATGCGTTTATTCTCATGGGTGGAGAGTGGGCGTCTACCTTTAAACCTTTTCTGGGCATGCGCACTATGCTGTCCGCATGCGTCCCAAAACAAGTCATACGCAATGTGTTGCTTAGTCTTGCGTAACCATAGACAGCAATGCTAATAATATCCGCATGCGGATGGTTGCGGATTTTTCATACTCCAAAAAATGCAACATGTTGCGTCCCGGGTGCGGACGCAGGACCCTGGAGGGAGCAGATATCGTCCGCATCCGCACCCGAACGCAGCAAACGCAGGCACTATGCGTTCCTATGTTAAACATAGGAACGCAGTGCGCATGCGTTTGACTGCGTATGGGAACGCAGCATACGCTGCCTTCCCATACGCAAATGTGAAGGCACCCTTAGTGCTCCAACAAACATAGCAAAAAAAAAAAAAATTTCTTGTTTCACATACGGTCCCCCCTGTGCGGGTGAGCGGTGGGAGCTACTTGACAGCACCGATCCAAATCCGGAGTTAAAGACCGACCGTGACGTCAATAGGAAACGCCCATTCTGGTTATATGGTCGGGTCCCATGACCGCCGCTGGAAGGATCTACGTGCCTTGGCGTCCCAGAGCGTTCCCTCTACACCGGCTCTCCTCTAACTGCCTTAACCGGGATTGTGCAAGTTTGCACAACCTGTTTGGTGAGTAGTCACACTTGTGACAACTTTAATCTTAACCTCAGGTCCTTCTCATGGTGCGCCCTTTGTTTTCTTTTTCTTCCATGGGCTGGATGGATACATGGCCCACATTAACAACTGTATCAGTTCACATGGCATGTGAAAAATATGTTTTACAAGCACAGACCTAATGTGAAGATTCTAGGCCCCTAATGATAGTTCTGTAAAAGGGCCGTGCCCCGTATAACACATGACACGAGGTAGCATGAGGCAGTGTCTACAACCCACAGACGTTTCTCAGTTAGAGCAGCTTATCCAGGATGCACATCAATGTGAGCTGTATAGAGAAGGGTAGCTGTGTCTATCAGCACAGGGTCCAGAGACTAGAGTGGGGGCTGCATGGGCTGGTGGCCCCCAATTGAGTTGTTAGTTAATATATTGAGGTATCCGTTTCTTCCTAAAATGTGTTTGTCAATATAGGTTTGCATTAAAGATATTCATGAGGTATCCTCATGATGGATGGTAAAGGGTTAAGAGTCCCTGTTGTGAGGTAACAGAAGTAGGTGATGGCTGTTATTGGCTGTCCTGCATGTCTGATAAGTTCGCACCTGATTGGCTTGTAAAAGTGCGGTAGATTGGAGTGGTTATGCCCCGTCCTCAGGATATTTCAGTCAGTGTCTCTGAGGAGACGAAGAAAAACGCACTATGGAGGAGCTCCTGTTTAGCCACCAGAAGTCCTCCTGCGCCTGTCGGTACCATAGACTCTGCATTACCCGAACTGCCAGAGGTGCCTCGAGGACAGGAGGCTGAGATGGACCTGGGGGCAACAGCCAGCAGGCAGCAAATTAAGTCAGGGATGACGGTACGGTGGTGGAGCACGCCCTTTTCACTAAGGATTGGGGTGACTGCAGGAATCCACACGCTGCAGCAGAGGCACTGGGATGTCACTGGAGCTAGGATGGGGCACAGGCCAAAAGAGGGTCAACTCCAGGCCCGTCCACAGAAGCCCACAGCAACTAAGGCCAGGGATTCACAGGTCTATTTCCCAGGCGAGGACACCGGGGAGTCCATGACTGTGAATCCCAGGACACAACATAGGTCCACGGACAGCGAACTACCAATCCCAACTACAGAGGATGGAACGGGTGAGATATTAACTATAGATAATGCTAGTAATGATGTTCTGTTTGCTCACAGTTTACATGAGACAGCAGCGAGAGAAGAGCTGGTTGGTCACCAAACCTCAAGGCCACATTACACACAGATATATTGTTTGCAGATCTCTGGTTGCAGTGAAATCATGGACACATTGTTACATTTGTACACAGCCACAAAATAGAACAGATATTCCTGCTTCAGCTATGGTAGGTTTTCTGGAATAACAGAGGCCGTGCTAAAGGAAGGCATCATACGTAAATATCCTCCCCTTGGTTTTCATTTAACTAGTGCTATGAAAGACAAAATAAGGCAGCACAATAAATTGATACTTTTTTCAATGCTGCCCAATTTTAGTCCTGTAATTACGGGTGTTAGGCTGGCTTCACATTTGCGTTTGTGTCTGCATACTGATCGCATGCAGACACAAACGCTGTCAAAAGCAGTGGGGAAATGATGTGTCCGCAGCGGATAATGTCCGCCTGCGGACACATCACTAGGGAGCCCGGCCAGCCAATCGGGGGCGGGGCGGAGGAGTTCAGCGCCGGAGATCTCCTCCTCCCGGCCGCCGGTAAGCTCCGGGACGTGTCGGCCGGGAGAACAGCTGATTTGACAGCTGTTTGAATCTCCCACGCCGACACCGAGAGGAGATGTCGGCGCGGGAAGATTCAAACAGCTGTCACATCAGCTGTTTCTCCCCGCCGACATCACTAGCAGATTACCGGCGGCGGGGAGGAGGAGAACATCAGAGGCTCCAGCTGATCTCCCGGTGGCCGTCGGTGAGCTCCTGTGACATCACCGGTGGCCACCGGGAGAGATCTCATTGTGATCCGCAGCGTTCTCCTGCGGTGTCATGCAGAGGACACTGCGGACCCATTGAGATCAATGCATTTTTTGTGCGCTTGCAGGCGCTTGCAGATAAAGCAAGCGCCGCGAACGCACAAAAAAATGCTGCAAGCTGCATCTGGAGTGCGGTCGGAGGGCGCATAAATTATGCACATCCGAACGCAAATGCTGCCAAACGCAGCCATACGCAGGCACATGCGTTCCCATGTTAAACATAGGAACACATGTGCGCAAGCGTTTGGCTGCGTTTGGTACGCAGCGTTCCATACGCTAATGTGAAGCCAGCCTTAGGAAGGAAGAAAAATCAGATTAGAATGTGGACAGGAGGAAGACCTACAGGTTGTTCCATGTCTGGTTTCAGGCTTTTTCCATGTATGGCGCTGTGCTGGCTTATTCCAGCACCTCAATATTACTCTCAATGTATATAGAACATTTTTGAGGAATCAACATGGCTGAGCTACAATGAGGCATTTCAGCAGAAGGTAGCAGTATGTCCTAATATATGTAGGGGGGTTGAAGTCTTTGGATAAATTTGATGTTGCCCCAGCAGCAGAATGCTCTGAGGATGGCTGTGCGCTGCCCATAGACCTAATGTTACAACTTTCAGGACCAAGGACAGGGGCTTATACAGTACGTACATTACGTACAGTATCTTCACTACAGTGAGGAGCCGCCGCATTCATTCATAAAATTAACAAAGCCGACAATAGCCGGCAATACTATACTCACAAAATATTAACCCCTCTCATGCCCACTTGAGTGGACAGCATGTCTCTAGGGAGGGTGGGCACCCCCTAGAGACATGTTGCCCACAGCTATTAACATTTAAGCCTTTGTTTATCCCTGCAGCAGTGTTGCCAAAAATTTGGGGGACATTCCCTGATGATGTATGCTGAGATTAAATCAGCGTTCCAGATTTTGCCAGTTACCTTGGCGGGTTTTAACTCCTCAGGTCTTCTTTTTCAGCAGATGTGTTGTCGTGGATAAATGCTTGCCGTTCAGCTTCGCGTTCTCTTATTTTTATTTTGAAGCTTTTTTGTTATTTTTACATTGGGTCACAGAGTTTTCGGTTCGATTGAATGGCATCTTGCACTGTCTCAATGATTTTAGATTTTTCAGCCCTCCTAATTAGTTGAGGTACAGCCGGGTAGTGCGGAATTTTCAGGATATTTTTGGGTGCTTTTGGGATCCCATCGGCCATGGAAAAGTCGGTTGGACCTTTTTGGGTCCTTGACGTTTTTGGGAATCGCTCCTGATTCTGAGTTCATGGAGGTGCTCCTTTCTTAAGAGGAAGTGGGAATGCTTGTGGGCAACATTCAGCAGGTGTTAGCTAGAAAAAAGGTAACCCTTCATGGGCTGCAGTCCTTAGTGGGTAGCCTTAATTTTGCATTGCAAATTATGCCCACAAGGAGGGTTTTTTGTGTGCGTTGTTACAATAGTGGGAAAGGGCTATCGTCGCATTTTGCAAATATCCAAATTACTAGGGATATGCGTGCAGATATGCTAGTTTGGCTGCAATTTTTACAGGGGTTCAATGGGAACGGCTGTTTTCAAACCCCTTTTATTTCCTCAGTGGATCTGGGCCTGTTCATAAAATCAGTTACAGCAGTTGATTTTGATGTACGGTTTGGAAGGCTTTGGGTTTTTCTCCCTTCTCTGCCAGTCAAGGGATAGCCAGCAGCGAAAATTGTAATGTGGTGAATAAAGTGATGGCTGTATTAGTTGCGGTGACAGTCTGGGGTCTGTAACTGCAACTGGCAACTAAAGGAATATTGTTACTGTCTGACAGCCCGCAGTTGCCAAATTACTCTCTAATGGTACCTTTACACGCCGCGACGGCAGGCTGGATACATCGCGCTACAGGCTACAAATGTAGCTTGTAGCGTCAATGTAGCCCGTCGTAGCGGCGTCTGAAGACGCGACGCTACAGCCGGCGACAGATACATCTGTTTATGGGCTCTGCTCGAAAACAGATGGCTATATCGCCGATGGTAGCGAGCTGTATCGGCGTGTAAAGAAGCAACGGAAGGGAACTCTGGACATCCTGCGCTGTAGCTGCAATGTAGCTAAGGCGTCACCTCGGCTCCGTCTTACCGCGCCCCATGTGCGATCATTGGTGGAAGCCTCTGCGTGCCGATTGGCCCTTGGCGCACAGGCCTCCATCTTGGATGAGCTGTCCCTTCAGCACTACACATACGCGCCGTATGCACGATCATACCTTAGTACAATTACGCGGCCCACAACTTACGGGAAACCAAACCAAATGGCCCATGATTCTCATATACAGTGTGCACATCCTGTGAACACATAATGAATAATGCTGGACACAGCGGTGAACAATGTTTTACGGACCGGGCTGCCTTTTTATTGAACTGCAGATGCCGCATAAAAGTGGTCCTTAAAAGTGTCTGGGCGCAACTGAAACACTGATGCACGTATACAGACACCGCATTGAAGTCGAGTAGTCAGTACACAGCGCACAGGCTTGCTGTACGCATCGCTCTGTGGGTGTTGTAGAGTAGGTGCCGCAGAAGTGCTTTGCCCGTGTCACTGCGCGTAGGACTAGTTCAAAGGGTGCGTGACCCGGAACGTGGCCGTAATGACGTAATCACGACAGTTTCGTTTTCACTCTGCCTGCAAGGTGCCAGCCCCTCCTCTGCACACACCATTGCAGTCATGGCGGCCGTTCACCGCGCTGCTACGTGGGGGATGGCTGAACTGCTCATCCTCATAGACTACTGTGACCGGTATGACTATTGGGGTCACCGGCACCACCGTCATCCCAGGCTGCGTAATCGCGCCACTATTCGGCGGATTCAGCGGGCTCTGCTCAACCAACTGGGGGTGCAGAGGACCGCTAAAGCCGTCCAGAAGAAGATAGCGGACCTGAAGCACAAATGCCCAGGCCGCATACTGGATATCCGTGGCAGGATTGCCAGGCTGCGTGGTGAGTACTTCAGAGGGCCACACATGATTTGTATTGTATGTAAGCAGAACAAAAACATAAAAATTGGTTGACACACATCCTAGCTATAGTGAGAGGGACACCGGCAGACATGCAATGGGGGACAATATAGGCCGCACATTATAGATAGACTGACTACACATCTGCCTACAAATAATGTTCATGTGCCACCCAAGATTACTCTACAGTGTTACATGCCCTCCAACCAATTAACACACTCATGCCACATACCTACGCCATACAGAATACATGAGATCATCCCATATATGAAAAACCACAAACACATATCACAAATATTGAACTGTCAATACATCTCAGAGCCTAAACAGTATGCTGACACATCAATTATTGTTTCATAATCTGCAGATGCGGAAGTGTCAGCCGATGAGGCTCCCCCACAACTGGCAGCAGGTGGGCCACCAACCCCACCGCCGCAAGAGGCAGCTGGCCCACACACACCACCGCCACAAGAGGCAGCTGGAGACCACACACCACTGGGGCAACAGCCAGCTGGGCCACCATCCCCACCAGGGAATAGCCCCTCACCAGGGCATGAGGAGGAGGAGGACCCTGCGTTGGTGGAGGCAGAGGTGGGCTCGCCTGGTCGGCAACCTGATGCTGTGGCGCAACCCCCAAATCCAGCTGCATTGGATGTTTATGGCGGTAAGTGATTTCAGTTTGATTAGAGGGGCCAAACACTGTAAGCATTGTTGTTGTGACGTGGGAAATGGAAAAGCTAGGCATTTCTTACATAATGTCCTTCACACACTCTTGCAGATGGAGAACGTGCTGGAGCTGCCGGCTGGAGTGTCAGTGCCTCCCCATCACCCCCTGATAGTCAGGATGATGATGCGCCCGAGGGTAAGGACAATATTGCTTGTGTGAACCTGACACAAACACCAGAGGTAGGATTCTGAAGTAATGATGTTTTTTCCACACACACAATACAGGTGTACCCACCATGGAGGACGTCGTGAGGGCTCACCACCAGTTTGCCCACCGACTGCAACGGGCCCTACACCGGGGAATACAGGACCTTACCCGCCTGTCTACCATGGTGGATACCGTCCTGAAGCATCAAGATGGCCAACATTAAGCTGGAACCCCCGTACACAAAATCGCCCCCCTGACCCCCAAATGTGTTGTCCTAGTTGGACCTTGAACTTACAGACGTTGCCTGTTAGGCTTTTCATGTGGTTATTGTTTTTTTTTATTTTTGCCCACGTTGGGCTCTTTTCTTATAGTGTTCCACTATCACAAAAGGGGGATTGTGGTATGGCCAGGGCTTTGGCCGTTGCACCTATCCTGTCCCACATTGGGACCATCAGGAGTGTGGATTAACCAGCCCTTTACCTCATGGACCTATCCTGTCCCACATTGGGACCATCAGGAGTGTGGATTAACCAGCCCTTTACCTCATGGACCTATCCTGTCCCACATTGGGACCATCAGGAGTGTGGATTAACCAGCCCTTTACCTCATGGACCTATCCTGTCCCACATTGGGACCATCAGGAGTGTGGGATGGCTACACCTATCAGAAAGCTGCATTCTGTGTTTAGTGGCAAATGACTTCCACACATGTATGTAGCCAATAAAAAGTCTTTGTAATTTTTACTTTGCCTCACTCATGTCACAACAATACTATGGGGGGGCAAATGTTCAACAGGTTAATATCTCACACACATTACTACAGCTCTTTGTCAATGTCCTACCACAGTACAAAGGAACCTATGGTCGTCCTACACTGAGGCCATTGGCCCATATTGTGTGTCTTGCCCCAAACTATATTGTGAACAACACCATTCACCCAGGCTGCCCCCCGCAAGCCATAAGCCAAAAGAAAAACACAATTGAGTTTGTTCTAATATTTAATATAATCATATTTAGTAAATCATAAACAAATCATAAGAAGCAAATCTGCTTAAAAGTGTAACACAAACATAAGGCAAAAAGAAAAAGGTGCCTCCACATGAAAAAGTCCAGAGTGCCAATTGGGTGCATTGGCTACTAGTGTCCAACTTCATCATCCTCTGTCGGCTCTGACAATGCCGCATCCCCCCTCCTCTGACGGCAGCCCCGACCTGCCTGAGAACGTCTTGTTCGACAACCACGTGTTGAGGGGGGATGGGGTGACTGTGGCGGGGCCGGTCTTCTCACGGGCCGAGATGGGGCAGCTGGTGAAAGGGGCCACAAGGTGTGTTGCATGGGGGGGGGGGGACGTGGCAGCCCCATTGAAGGGTCCCATCATCGGCAGCATCAGCGGCATTGTTGAAGACCCTCAGAAGGATCTTTTTCTGGAGCGGCTCCATCCCTCGCATTCTGTCGCTCATGTAGAGGGCGTTGCTGTCAATGTGGGTCCGCTGTTCATCCAACAGAACGCGTCGGGCCCAGGTGCCCAGCTCCGTCTCTGGTGGTGCAGGACGTCGGCGACGACGGATCCGGGAGCTGGGCCCTGGGCCCGGACCCACATCACTAGCCCCGCCCTCCTGCTCAGCCCCAGATGTCATGGGCTGAGCATCATCAGCGACAGAATGCTCCGCAATGGAGCCGTCCTCTTCTGGGGCCTGTGGGGGGGGAGAGGAAACAAAACCAAACATTAGTGACGGCAAGGACCACACCATACCATGGACACAGGACACAATACACCACTCCCACTAAAGTAAAGGCACTAACAAGATATATGGAAGGAATCTACAAACAGCAACCCACCAAACTTTTACAACACCAAAACCTGTATTGCGGCTGGACACTCACCTCTACGATTCCCGGTACTCAGCACAATACAGATTGAGGTGTCAGTCACAGAGAGCCGTAACCCAATTAGTACATGTCACCACAACACCTTGATACTGGGGGCTGGGCTGGCCAAACACAGAAGTTGGCCACCTTCCCATTTGTATTACTAATCTGATGTAAAACCATCAAACCTTCAAATAACAAAAACCCACTTGCACCAGAGCCAACACACATGTGTGGCAGCAGAATTGTAGTAGATGGCACTATGTGCCTCTTTCATGTTAATGCAATAATAATTTAAACTTCGTTACACATGTCATTTTTCCGCTGTACCGATATGTGGTGGAAATGCTATTTTGGAATGCGGCTCTCTGCGTTAAATTCATATAAGCCAAAATCATGTAAGGAGGCAAGATTCCCTGACACAAAAAGGTTTCCCACACCAAGGCCGAAAATGTGTCAAAAGTGTGCTAGTTCTGGTTTGGCCAAAACACACATGTGAAGGCAACATTGTGGGACAACACTGTAACACGATTACCCACCTCCTGTGGCGCAGATGGTGACTCATCCGGGCCTACATGGGACGCAGCTACGGGGCAGTTGGTGGTCGTTCGACGCGAGCTCCCCTCGCCCAGGATGAAGGTGAAGAGGGGATAGTACCATAGGGTAGGTGATGGTACCTCCTCAGCTCCAGCTCCTGAGCGACGGCGCAGGTATTCATTGTGAGCCCGCATGAACGACTGCCGCATGTTTTTGATTTTCAAGGCCACCGCATTCTGGTCCCAACTCCTGCCTACCCTTGGCTCCAAGCGATTGGCTAGAGCCACAAGAGTAGAGTAGTGTAGGCCTCGGACCTCGCTGCCTGGTTTTTATATTGAGGCAGCGAGCTGCGCCACAAACATTCATGCCGCTGATACTCCGTGAGAAGCTGGGTTTCAAATTCCACAGTACACCTCGGCATCTGGGGAAGACAAAACACAGCCAATCCAGACCGTCACGACACAAGCCATATCGATCTGACAAAACCTTGTGAACATAATTTACATGCTCATAAGGTTCTCATATGTACATTATAGGCACCAATAACTGTTATGACAACTTGGCCTATGTGTGCCATTTGCACAATGTCACACCGGCCCAAAGTAAAAGACATATGTGACACAATTACACATGTCAGGTAGTGTGTGGCCCCCTAAACATGTGTGAAGCCTGATTTAAGAGGCCACTGTTCATATTAAAACAACACCTGTAGACGGTGTGTGCGTACCAACCTGTAGGCCAACATGTGAGCAAAGACATTGTGTGGTAGCTACTACCTTTTGGGTGAGCAAAATGGTTAACATTAAGCAGATGAGAAAGGAGGGCGTGGTTGGTGGCAAGACTGCACATACTACATGTAATGTGCAAACACATCATCATGTAGTTGTGTGGCCATCCATGGGAATACAATTGGTACTGAGGTAACAATAATCCCTGCAATGAAGGGACCAATAATTGCAGCCATCAAATGCAGATGTGCATGACAGTTGTAAATCTCAACTTTATATGTTTGACGCACGAATTACATCAGAGACCAAATGTATACACTCACAATACCAGTTGCGGCTATACCTGGCTATTACCATACACTGGAAAAACGGACCCATCTGTCTAATTAGAGGGCCAAAATTAAAGGCCGTATCAAAGACGCCCATACACACATTGCCTAAGCGGCCGCCAATACAAGCATCAGCGTCCCGTGCACTTTCATAGAAACCGCTAAAGAGGCTTACCGTCAGAGCAGCAGAAGATACGCAGGACACTAGTAGCTCAATGCACATGGACCTCTGGAC
Source organism: Allobates femoralis (assembly GCA_033576535.1). Taxonomy (NCBI): domain Eukaryota; kingdom Metazoa; phylum Chordata; class Amphibia; order Anura; family Aromobatidae; genus Allobates; species Allobates femoralis. The sequence goes on along the minus strand of JARQOC010000009.1, from coordinate 156,843,950 downwards.
AAGGTGTAGTGGCCATTGGCCTGCCTTTATACTCCGCTAAACCAATCACAGCAGACACAATGACGCACAGCGTAATGTGACACCTGGGGGCGCAATTAACCTCCGCTAATTGGTGGAGATCGCTGTTTCGTGATAGGTTGCTGGCCCTTTAAAAGGTCCGCATGCCGGCAAACATTACGCTTGCTGGCCAGACCCATTAAGTAAGTATCTGTGGACACACATGGAAATGGCGGGGTGTGGGTGCATATGTTGTTGTTATTTGCGACCGCTGGACACTGTTTTAGCGTAGTGTATAGGGGTCTGTATTGCTGGGGAAGATATAGTGTACTGTGTGGACTTGGAGTAGGCATTTGGTTTGGTGATTATGAATATTTGAACATATACATTGCTGTGTTTGTTTCCAGACACCATACCAGGAGATTGGCTGCAGGACTGTAGACAGAAATGTGTTACTCCTGTCACCTGGATCAATGTCTGCATACTGGTTGTGGCCAATGGAGACTGGGTCGAACGGGGATAGGATGAGACATGGCTTGGAGGTGTGGCACTGAAGACATTACTTAGATGGTTTGGACAAATGGCACCAGCAAAAACATATGTAACCATGGTTACCCAACCTCACTCATGTGCAAAGTTGTTGGCTTCTTGTAAGCTTACTTGACCAGCCTAGCGGGGTACGTATTGTTTGTTTGACCTCCCATAATAGTAAATGGCCACATTTTCATTATGGTCTGTGTAATGGCATGTGCCAAATTGTTATCATACATTATTGGTGACACATGTCCCTTTCTAACTCACCTAGGTGCAGATGTTTTACTTTGACAAACTCCCATAGAAGTTGATGTAGAGGAGGCCATTATCATTGGGCGTCTTCCATTTTGATTGGGGTGACTACTGGGTGTTTGCCTTTCCTGGCTTCAGGGATGTGTTTCGGGGCCTGACACAAGTTCAACTCCAGTTGGCTATAGTGTGTCATCAAAAATAGGTGTGGCTTGCTTAACCTGCTGACATTGGCACATATTGTTCTACCTACTCATGTTGTGGTTTCTCATCTACAGGTGCTGATATTGAGGATGCAGAATATCCATGACCGCAATGTTATCGTGGCTCTTGCGTTGGTGGAAGAGCAAATGTGGTATCAGGATCGGTATGAAAGGTTGATGAGGCGCAGACAGCGGCAGTTGTGGACCCGTGATTGGCTTCTCAGGCGGCAAACCCGGGGACACATGCAGCTGTTGCGGGAGCTGGAGATTAACTGTCCTGATGATTACCGAAACTATCTCCGTATGCCCGAGGACTGTTTCACCTTCCTTTTGGAGCGTGTAGGGCCAATGATAGCGCGTCAGGACACTATAATGCGCCCATCAGTATCACCTGCTGAGCGGTTGGCGATCACTTTGCGGTTCCTGGCTACAGGGCAGTCCATGACATCACTCACATACTTGTCACGTGTCTCCCTGCCCCTGCTGAGCCGCCTGATCCCTGAAACGTGTTGGGCCATCTGGAGAGCTCTGCAGCCAGCCTACATGAAAATGCCAGAAACAGCCGCAGAATGGCTGGAAGTAGCCCGAGGGTTTGAAACCCGGTGGAACTTCCCCAACTGTGGCGGGGCATTGGATGGTAAGCACGTGAGGATTACCAAACCTGCCAACTCTGGCTCTTTGTTTTTCAATTACAAAGGGTATTGTAGTATAATCCTCATGGCTGTCGTAGATGCCAACTATGAGTTCCTCTACGTGGATGTTGGAATGAACGGTCGCAACTCAGATGGGGGTGTGTTTGCCCGAAGCTCCTTGGCAACACTACTAGGGAATGGTGGGCTAAACTTACCCTCAAATGACCAGACGACCGAACATCTCAACTTTGCGTTTGTGGCGGATGAAGCATTCCCACTTCAGGAGCACCTACTGCGGCCATATCCCCAGAGGGCCCTTACTTCTGAGAGACGCATTTTCAACTACCGGCTATCCCGGGCCCGCCGTGTAGTTGAAAATGCGTTTGGGATAATGGCCAATAGATTCCGGATTTTTCATACGGCTATGCATATGAAACCGGAGTCTATTGACGCGGTAGTGGTGGCCTGCTGTGTGCTGCATAACTTCCTGCGTCGTAGGGATAGGCCATCATACACGCCAGGAGCTTATGTAGATCATGCAGACGCTACAACAGGGGAGCTCCGTCCAGGGTCTTGGCGTGATGAGGGCCATGTGATTGTGCCACTCCAGCCCCAGAGCCATGGCCGCATTCGGCGGGAGGCCAGGGACAGTAGAGACGCTTACTGCTCCTACTTCAATGGGTCTGGTGCAGTGAGCTGGCAGGACCAGGCCATGTAGTTTGGCTGGTTCTGGGAGGTTGATTTAAATTTCCAATGGAGGTGACAGCAGGGTAGCTGCACCCCTTTTATTTTGTGTTGACCATTTTTTTTTTTTTGGTTTCCTAATGTGCATGATGTTTAGTTAGTTAGTTAGTTAGTTTGTGATGTTTGAAATTTTTTTTCATGCTCCACAGGTTCCATTGTGGTTTCCATTAGCTCTCTCTGCAATGTGTTGGCAGATTGTGACATGCACTTTATTTGTTGCTTTTATTTGGATGTATTTTTGGTTACAATTTGTAATCCAAGGTCACGATGAATGATTTTGATTTATAAAATACTTTTTTGGATCCAAACAAATGTGTGAGCCTGTTTACTTGGTGGAGGAGGGAAATGTGATGGAGTTTATGGAGGGGGGCCTGGGATGTCATAGCCACCTATTGGCTGGGATTGTGCAGACAATATGTGTGGGTAGCCATGTTTTTTTCCCAGTCTTTTGCCTAACAGTGTTTGTGGCCATTGTACGTACATGAGCCTTTATTTTGTTGTAGGCAGAGGGTCACCTGCAGACAGCACATTGATGCAGGACATATTCTTCTCAGGTGTTTTCTAATACACTGTCACACAGATCTTTCACAGGTTTGGTACGGAGCAGTTCCACTACATTCACATCTGTTGCCAGAGATGGATACATACAATGTACACAGAGAACGCACATACTGTGTGTTGTAAGCCGCTCATGTGTGTCGCAGAAACGCACCTCGCCGCTATCTACACACGCCGCTGTCACAAGCGCTGATCGTGCGTGACAGGGCAAACACTTGGACTACGTACACATAGCCCCGGCACCGCTACTTTATGCACACTGGGTAGATGAGTTGCCACCGCTCCTGGGTGACGCTTTACCATCGGTTTAGATGCATTCGCCACACTCCGCCATGTCACAACCGCTTATTCCGTGCTTCACTCCCCTCACTGGTACGTCACGTCTCGGCCATCCGCCCTTTCCGTCGTGCCCAATCAGAACTCCGTAGTGTTGGCCAATGGTTGTGGTTTGGGCGCGGCGTACAGGACTGTGGCACGCCTATGTGTTTTACGTCCTGCCTTTGTTGCTCCCACTCACCCTGTGGTGGCGGCGTGTGAAGCGGGTACGCTAAGCTACAGCGGGCTACTTGAGACACCCGGCGATGTAGCTAGCTATAGATGTAGCGTGGCGTAGCGCACCTAGTCGCGGCGTGTAAAGGAGATGCATTGACCGTTTGTAGCCGTTTGAGCGTGCTCGTGCACGTGAAGTAGCGCGATGTATCCAGCCTGCCGTCGCGGCGTGTAAAGGTACCATTAGTGTTTGGCATTAGGGACAATCTTTTGGCAGCTAATGCTGCTGGGTTCAAGGCACTGGCTTTGGAGTCATTTCTTGCGTCAAATGAATTTTTCTCTTCCCAGAAAGGAGTGGAGTCGATACACACCTTACTAGACATCAAGCAGAGTAACTGTTGAAACTACCCCAGAGCTAATGTACTGTTGTATCCGCATGTCTTTGGCACCAGCAACATGGCCGCATAGTTGGCGGCTTGGAGAAATTGGGTAAATTTTTGTGCATTACAGCAAGTTTCCTGTCTGTCGGCTCATCCAAGGTTGGCCTTACGTTTTCAAGGTGTATTGGCTAAGGGTTTCAGCCATGGCAGTTTATATAAATCTGGAGCAGGTATTTTCGTTCTTCCTGAAGTTACATGGTAAAGTTTCCTGGTTATCATTGTTTCCGGTTAGATAGTTTCTGAAAGGAATGAGAATACAGCACTTCCGGCCAGAACCAAGGAGACCTATATCCCTTGATCTATTGCAATACAAATATGGGCTGTTTTCTGTTCTGTTTCTTTGGTAAACTTGAGAGTCTTTTGTTCAAATCTTGTTTTTCTTTAGCGTCTTTGGAGCATTTATCACTGGCGAATTGAGTTGCTATGGTAAGTATCGCTGATCAGGTTTGTTTTTGGGGACGTTTCTGTCTCCGGGAACGGAGTTGCTCTTTTGGTTCACAGGTCCCAGACGGACCAGATTGGGAAGAGTGTGACAGTTAACCTTCGTGCCTTCCCGGGATCTGTGGGGTTCCACTTTTTAATTTACACAATTGGTTGGCAGTTCGCCAGGCATTCGATGGCCTATTTTTCATGCATGAGAACAGTGATCCATTAACTAGGTTTCAATTTAATTCGGTATTACAGCGCTCTTTATCCAAATGAGGCTTGGGAGATTGCCAAAACCTGTCTCATTCCTTCTGTATTGGGCAGCGTCTGAGGCAGCAAGGTTGAGTTTCCAGGAGGATAAAATTAGGAACATAGGGAGGTGGGCTCCTGGGAGAGCCAAGTGGTAGGTTTGACCAGATGCCCTTGTTTAATCTCTAGGTCTCTTTCACAGGCAGAAGGACAGTATGTATCCTTGGGCGTTCATTTTTCTACTGGTCAGAGAAGAGGGCCCAGGGGCAAATTAGATGGACAATCTCTCATTTTGATCGCTCTAAAACTGGTCTTTGGTGATATGGCCTCAGGGGAAGGAATTGCGAGGCATTTTGCCTTTCTTTTCAAAATCTTGCTCAACACTTTCCTCCTCTAGATCTTATAGAGTCTGGAAAACTAGCTTTTTACCTCATAGAGAGGAGTTTTTCTGCCAGCTTTAAGGAAGCAGATAAACTGATAGTGAAGCTTATAGCCACAATGCTCCTCTGGGAAATATGCAAATTGTCTCTTCAGTGAGGAAGTGAATGAACTCTAGCGCCACCATTCGGTAGCTGGCACAAATCCTTTGTCATATTAAAATGCTTGTTAAAGAGTCGATTATGACTTTGAGGACAGCTACTGAAAGGTGGCGCTAGAGTTCATTCACTTCCTCACTGAAGTGATAATTTGCTAGATCTTATAGTTATCCATCTCGCCGGGAACCCTATTAAAAGCCTCTCGGCCATTTCATGCCAACCAATGCCTAGTGTTATTCTTATATCTTCTGTTTAGCTTATAATATCATGGGTGGGACCTACGATCTTATGGAGCAGATACCAGGAGACAGGCCAGTACACCTGGAGACATGGAGGGGGCCATAGGAGAGCAACAACTCAACAGCAGGACCGCTACCTCCTCCTTTGTGCAAGGAGGAAAAGGAGGAGCAGTGCCAAAGCCCTGCAGAATGACATCCAGCCACTAATATCTAGGTGTCTGCTCAAATGGTCAGAAACAGACTCCTTGAGGGTGGTATTAGGGTCCAATGTCCACAAGTGAGTGTTGTGCTTACAGCCCAACACTGTGCAGGGCGATTGGCAGATTCAACATTGGCACCCTGTGCTCTTCACAGGTGAGAGCAGGTTCACACTGAGTACATATGACAGAGTCTGGAGAAGCCGTGGAGAACATTCTGCTGCCTGCAACATCTTCCAACATGACTGGTGTGGCAGTGGGAAGGCACTTCTTTGGAGGGCCGCACAGCCCTCTATGTGCTAGCCAGAGTTACCCTGACTGCCATTAGGTACCGGGATGAGATCCTCACACCCATTGTGAGAACATATGCAGGTGCAGTAGGCCCTGGGTTCCTTTTGGGCACTGCTCCTCCTGTTCCTCTTTGCACAGGTGGAGGTAGATGTCCATTTGCTGGATTGTTGCTTTCCTAAGGCACCTCCATGTCTCCTGGTGTAGTGGCCTGTCTTCTGCCATATTGTCCATGTTCTGGACACTGTGCTGACAGACACAGCTACCCTTCTTGACGCAGCTCGCATTGATGTGCCATTCTGGATGAGCTGCACTACATGACCAACTTCTATGGGTTGTAGATACCACCTCATGCTACCTATAGGGGTGAAAGCAACGACAAAATGCAAAAGTAACCAAAACAACAGTGAAAAAGGATGAAAACAGAGAAATGGTCTTTGGTCACCACCTGCAGAACAGCTCCTTTATGTGTATCTTACTAACTGCTGATCATTTGTCTGTTCCATTTGCACAATAACGGGAGAAATTGATTCTCTATCAGTGTTGCTTCATAATTGGACAGGTTGATTTCACAGAACTTGAGATTGACTTGAAGTTACATTGTTCTCATTATATTTTTTGAACACTTTGAGGATCAAAAAGAGAACCTGTGTTACGTATTGACTGCCTTGCTGAATGGAAGTGTTGCTGTGGTTTAAATGAAGCCTTTTTTTTCCCCTGCTCTCAGTGTGGAGAGAGGAAGCTAATGAGTGGGAGCTGAGAGTGCAGGTGTGTGTGATGAAAATGACTCATGCTTAGGTGAGCTAAGGGGTGTGCCTGAGCTGGTTGCTCCCCTCCCTTCAGCCATAAATGGGTCAGCTCACAACCACCTGATGTCGCTGATTCAGTTCACTTCTGGATCGTGACCTGTTGTGTGCAGATACTGATCCGAAGCTGCTGCTTTCCTCTCCATTGGAAGTTGATGGGTTCCGTGGTCCGTGGGTGGAGGTAGGGGCTTATGCCTAAGGCTTCTCAGGAGTTAGGGACTTTGGCTGGTGGCTCAGACCTCTTCACCTTTAGCAGTACCTCCGAGATCAGGGTGAGCCAGGGACCCCAGTATCAGGGCCAGAGTAGGCTCCCCTGACCCCCTACATCCAGCTCCTTGTTACTCTGGCCTCCCAAGCGTGACAAGCTGACAGCTGATTCATGCGGGCCAATCCACAGACAACATGCATCAGTCACTGGCTGTATGAACTCAGCTAGGTATGTTTGACTACGAAGTGCTGCAGCCATGCTGTAGACCAGTGGCGTAACTAGGGTCCGGTGGACCCCGGTGCGAAATTCAGACCTGGGCCCCCCCCCCCTCCGCGAGGGCACACGTTGGTCGGATGTTTGGGCACCGTGTAAAGTTCAGAGTTCTATAAAGACTCACAAATTGACCCCTCTATGTATTAATGTCCCTCTTCCTGCTATATATGGTCCTGCTCCTCGAATATGGCCCTTATCGTGGTATATATATTCCCCTTTCTGGTATATATGGTCTTCCTCCTCCCGCCATGATAGACGTCCAATTATTATAACGCATCCGATATTACTCCATATATTTCAATATATCCCCATAGTCCTCCATGTATTATAATGCATCCAATTGTCCCCCATTCATAAGGTAGCCCCAAGTCATCCAATTATTATATTGCACCCCCACTATCCTACATATAGTACCTGCATAGACCTCTATATAGTGTAATACAGCCTCATAGCCACTCCATATAGTATAATGCAGGCTCACAGCCCTCCATATAGTATAATGCAGGCTCACAGCCCTCCATATAGTATAATGCAGGCTCAGTTCTCCATGTAGTGCTGCCCCTATAGTACAACCTTATATATGCAGCCTCATAGCTCTCCATTAGTGCAGCCTTATATCTCTATATAGTGTGTTATATATGCAGCTCCACAGAGATCTGAAAAATAGGATTAGTGACAACTGCACAAAACAGTAGACTCACTCCAAAACCCAGTGTCACCCCACATGTTAGCCTATTCCAGTAGTGGAGTCTTCTGCTCTCCACCTCTGTCCCCCGCTCTTCACCTCTGTGCCCCACTGTCCACCTCCTCCTGTCTCCTCTGCTCTCCTCCTCCTCTGTCCCCCATTCTCCTGTGTCCCACGCTCTCCTACTCCTCTGTCCCTGGTTGTCCTGTGTCTCCCTCTCTCCTCCTCCTCTGTCCCCCGTTCTCCTGTGTCCCTTGCTCTCCTCCTCCTGTGTCCTCCATTCTCCTGTGTCTCCCACTCTCCTCCTCTGTCCCCAGTTCTCCTGTGATCCCCACTCTCTTCCTCCTGTATTCCCGCTCTCCTGTGTCCCTCACTCTCCTCCTCCATCCCCCTGTGTCCCTCACTCTCCTCCTCCTTCCCCCTGTGTCCCCCGTTCTCCTCCTCCTCTATTCCCCGTCCTCCAGTGTCCCCCACTCTCCTCCTCCTCTGTCCCCAGTTCTCCTGTGATCCCCACTCTCTTCCTCCATCCCCCTGTGTCCATCACTCTCCTCCTCCTTCCCCGTGTCCCCCGTTCTCCTCCTCCTCTATTCCCCGTCCTCCAGTGTCCCCCACTCTCCTCCTCCTCCTCTGTCCCCAGTTCTCTTGTGATCCCCACTCACTTCCTCCATCCCCCTGTGTCCATCACTCTCCTCCTCCTCTGTCCCAGTTCTCCTGTGATCCCCACTCTCTTCCTCCATCCCCCTGTGTCCATCACTCTCCTCCTCCTCTGTCCCCAGTTCTCTTGTGATCCCCACTCTCTTCCTCCATCCCCCTGTGTCCATCACTCTCCTCCTCCTCTGCCCCCAGTTCTCCTGTGATCCCCACTCTCTTCCTCCATCCCCCTATGTCCATCACTCTCCTCCTCCTCTGCCCCCAGTTCTCCTGTGATCCCCACTCTCTTCCTCCATCCCCCTGTGTCCATCACTCTCCTCCTCCTGTGTCCCCAGTTCTCTTGTAATCCCCACTCTCTTCCTCCATCCCCTGTGTCCATCACTCTCCTCCTCCTGTGTCCCCAGTTCTCTTGTAATCCCCACTCTCTTCCTCCATCCCCCTGTGTCCATCACTCTCCTCCTCCTCTGTCCCCAGTTCTCCTGTGATCCCCACTCTCTTCCTCCATCCCCCTGTGTCCATCACTCTCCTCCTCCTCTGTCCCCAGTTCTCCTGTGATCCCCACTCTCTTCCTCCATCCCCCTGTGTCCCCCGTTCTCCTCCTCCTCTAGCCCCTGTCCTCCTGTGTCTCCCGCTCTCCTCCTCCACTGCCCTTCGTTCTCCTCTGTCCCCCGGCGCTTTCCTCCTCTCACCTCTCTTCTCTTCTGTGACTCGAGCAACAGCAACAGCGTGTCCTCCTCACTTCCTGGATGAGAGGCCAGGACTACACACGGCTGGAGACTGAGGAGGCTGCCGCCAGACTCCAGAAGCTCAGGGCTCCGTCCTGAGACACAGCACGTGACGCAGCAGCCGCGGGAGTTTCAAAGCTGCCGCCGCCGCGCCGCCGCGCCTTCCTGTCCTCCGGCAGCCGGTAATTTGCCTGGGGACTGGCCTGGCAGAGCGGCAGAGAGACATGGATGTGCGTCCTAGGTATGCTGCATGCACATCCATGTAAAGCAGGCGCAGAGTCGCAGGGGTCGGCGGGCGCCGGGCCCCTGTACTCCCGGGCCCAGTCGCACTTGCGACCTCTGCGACCGTGGGGGGTACGCCACTGCTGTAGACTAGTCGGACAGGAAAAGACAGGTGTCCGGAAGCTTCTACATGCCCGCTGACATGGACTGACAGGTCTCTCTGCCTATAGGTACACATATGCATAGACCTGTTACTCCAGGTCAGTGGGCATGGAGAAGCCGCTGGGGACCCATCTGTCCGACATGTCTACAGTGTGGCTTGGTTCCCAGTGAATATTAAAGTATGTCCTGAAATGCTTCAGTGTTTCAGATTCCAACATAGCTGAGTTCATACAGCCTTTGGCTCATAAATGCTGCCCAGGGACTGGACATCTTGTGTCAGCCGTCAAGTTCACTTCTATAGCGGTTATCTCATTGTGTCTATTATACACAACTGGTCAACAAGGCATCCCCATCTCTATCTGTTGGGGCAGGTTTAGGAAACCATAAACCGCTCGCAATGACTTATTCTACAGCCCCAGGGCAAATTCTGGGGACCGCAGTGCTTGCGCCAGCAGGCATGTTTTACCGACTGCCAACCCTTTGATTTATGCTTACATTACTCAACATTGCGGTACATGTATTGAGGGATTACGTCCTGACACTATCCAGCGTCTGGACACACTAGATGGGTGAAGCTAGCAAGCGATGCGCTCCCATCCCACCAATTAAGCCAATAGTGGCAGCCCTAACATCTCCAATGATGTTAATGCTTCAAACTAGTGTATTCTGTAATGTATGTACCAGCCCCAAATGTCTCCTGTGATGTATATACTCTAGCTCCATTGCTTCCTATTTTTTGTACTCCAACCCCAGTGTTTCCTATTTTATTATATATATGCGCTCCAGTGTCTCCTATATGATGTATATTCTACAGCCCCAGTATCTCCTATGTGATGCATATGCTACAGCCCCAGTATCTCCTATGTGATGCATATGCTACAGCCCCAGTATCTCCTATGTGATGCATATGCCGCAGCCCCAGTATCTCCTATGTGATGTATATGCCGCAGCCCCAGTGTCTTCTATGTGATGTATATGCTCCAGCATTTCCCACGTAATATACATGCTCCAGCTTCAGCGTTCATTTGTGATGTATCTGGCCCAGCGTCTCCTATGTGATGTATATGCTCCAGCTATGGTGTTTCCTAAGTGATGTATATGTTTCAGCCTCTGGAGCCCTATGTGATGTGTATACTCCAGTCGCAGGGCTCCTATGTGATGTATATGTATGTATATTGTGAGGTAGCAACCGGGGAACCCGCTTGCATAACGACAAAACACGTGTTTATAAGTTAACCAATGTCTACCCGTTTATTTTCACATATTAATAACATAACCCGGGTAGCATGTTTGACACATATCACATTGATTATAAACACTTTACATAAATAGACCATACATTTTACATATAACATTACATAACACTTATTGCACATGACATCTTATTGTAACCCGGGACCTGTAACCATCTCTCTGTCCCCATTGGAGCTCTACTAACAGCTCCCGTGGTGGCTACGGCCTCCGGCCTATGTACATTTCACATACATTTAACATCAAGTACCATATCAACGGGCCCCATGGGTCCCAATGGCGGAACCAGCCGCCTGGCTCTATTTCCCCAGCTTCATACTACCCCGGAATCAGGACTCCAGCCTGACCGGGTTCTTACATACAATATGTGATCCATCCTATAAGCCACCATGGACCATACACGTCCTTTCACTCGCTCACAGCCCATCATACACATCCATGGACTGTGGCTCCTCTGGGTTCAGAACAGGGATTGGCAAACCCTAGTAACCCATGGGAACCACATGTTACCCAGTAAGGCAGCCCTTCTAACCCCTGCTTCTGACCTCTCGTACACACATTCCGGTTCATCAGGTCCTTTAACTGAGTACTCCGACTCGGACCCAAAGGCGGTCTATGCCCGCCTGGCACACTACATAAAATCGCCTCCCGAAGAGCTACATACAATCGCCTCCCGAAGGGCTACATACAATCCGGTTCATCAGGACCTTTAACTGACTACACTGAGTCGGTCCCAAGGGCGGTCTATGCCCGCCTGGCACACTTTATACATCGGCCCCTATAGGGCTACATTCACTCGCTAGGTCTTTTAAAAAGCCATACAGTACTTAGAAGGTTCAACAGGTCCTTCACTGGACCTAATGGCGGCTACACTCGAGTTACACACAAGGTGCACAGTTCACACAATCATTCAGGAACTGCTTTTCTTACCGGGCACGGATCCGGGTCTCGCTACCTGTGTCACAGGTTCCACCAGGCATCCCCACGGGCCCCTTCCCGGACGTGAGGTGAACCATGGGGTCAACCACGGCTTCCCCCTTCAGGTGCTGCCACGACCCCGGACCTAGGCACCGGCATGGAGCTAGCATGCTCCCTTCAGGTTCACACAGAGCCTCTGGACTGCTCTGCACTTGGCTGGAAACCAGCCCACATGCTCTCAGGCTGATCTCTGGCTGAGAATGAATCTCTCAATCACTCAGCTGGCAGGCTCTTATCGTGCCTGCCACACCCACACTGAGTCATCCAGCTGGGCTGCTATTCCTCCGGACACACCCACCTGACACACCCACCTTGGCTGTCAGCAATCACTCATTACATCCCATTCCTCTATTTCATGAGCCACTCACTAGTCACTTTAAACTCATTGTGTTCAGAACAGGTTCACACAGTATCATCACAGGAAAACCGGCCAGTGTGCACAGGATCCTCCTGATCCTGCATGTGATGCGCCCCGGCCATGAGGATCATGCCGGCGGTGCCTCACAATATGCACCAGTACCACATGAGTAGTGATGAATTTTCCCCAGGAGAAATGCATCTGTGTGCAGAACTTACTGATGCAAGTTTCTTTTTGTTTGTTTTTTTCTTACATAACTAATTGCAGAGTTGATTGTTAATCCAGACCAGCGCAAACCTGGAAAAGGAGTAGCAACATCATCGTTACCACTTAACATCACAGCCGCACAAAAAAGAAGCGGTTCCAGCCAGCACATTAGAGGCAACTTAAAAAAGTGTTTGACCAAATATATCACTAAAGGTACCATCACACGCGGCAATATTGCTAGCAATTTCACTGGCAATTCACTGGTTGCAGTGAAATCATGGACACATTGTTCTATCTTGTTGCCGTGTACAAATAGAACAATGTGTCCATGATTTCACTGCAACCAGCAAATTGCCAGTGAAATTGCTAGCAAAATTGCCGCGTGTGACGGTAACTTAAAGTGTACCTGACCTCACAAACTGACCCCCCTGCATCTTTAGACCTGTCCCTGCGCCCCCTCTTATCATTTCTAGCCATCCCTTTTGCAGAACAAAATAGATTTTGTAAAGTAGAGAAAAGTTTATATTTACCTCGTCCTGTGTGAGTTCTCTGTTTCTGAAGAAGCCGCAATAGGCGTGCCTGTCTACTGCTGCCTTGTAATTATGCACGCCCCTCTCAGCTTGCTAAGAGCCTGGCCGTGTCATGAAAGGGGGCGTGGCTCCGGTATGACGTGATTTTAGCCCCGCCCTTACATGACGCGGCCAGGCTCTTAGGAAGCTGAGAGGGGCATGCATAATTACAAGGCAGCAGCAGACGGGCACGCCTATTGCGGCTTCTTCAGAAACAGAGAACTCACACAGGACGTGGTAAATATAAACTTTTCTCTACTTTACAAAATTGATTTTTTTCTGCAAAAAGGATGGCTAGAAATGATAAGAGGGGGCGCAGGGACAGGTAGAAAGATGCGGCGGGGTCAGTTTGTGAGGTCAGGTTCACTTTAACATTTCCAAGTTGCTGATTTTATACTGCCCCCAAATGATGGTATAGATATCCAAATAACTCTTAGCAGGGAAAAACGTTCCCTTTATGTCTCTCATAGATCTTGATTCTGGCAAACCATGTGTCTTTTTCTCATTGCAGCCAAAAATTGTGACCTATCACTCTTACTACAGCTATGAAAAATAAGAATGTGTGCCTAGCTGACAGATTGGGATTTTAGTAAATCCCAAACAGTTCAATGTCACCAGTCATCATTACACTGAAAAAAACACCGTAAAATAGCTGTCTAGTCTGAGAGTATGAAAAGAGTCTAAGGCTACATTCAGACTGTGCGGGTTATTTTTCTCTTCTGTTTCGCTGCATTTTTAGCTGCAAAACAGGAGCTATCAAAAAAAAAAAAAATCGCACCCAAAAAATAAAATGGATACTTTTTTGGATGCGTTTTTTGATCAGTTTTTGACTGCTGCGTTTTTTTCCCCATTTGGAAGGGTTCCTATGGGAAAAAACACAGGAGAAAAACGCAACAGTAATTAACATGCTGTGGAGATGCGGAAGTGCTGCAACCCTCACCACAGGTGACAAGACGCTGCAGTCAGGAGAAGCATAGTGGGCATGGGATTTCCAGAAACACCATCCACTGTGCTTGTTTTGTTGAAAGTAGCATTTAGGATGCGGCGGTATGACGCTGTGTCCAAAATGCTGCTATTACTGATAGTGTGCATGCAGTCTTACAAGGACCCATCATTACACTGTCTGCAGAATTATTAAGCAAATGAGTATTTTGATCACATGATACTTTTTATACATGTTGTCCTACTCCAAGCTGTATAGGCTTGAGAGCCAACTACCAATTAAGTAAATCATGTGATGTGCATCTCTGTAATGAGGAGGTATGTGGTGTAATGACATCAACACCCTATATAAGGTGTGCTTAATTATTAGGCAAATGCCTTTCCTTTGGCAAAATGGGTCAGAAAAGAGATTTGACGGCTCTGAAAAGTCCAAAATTGTGAGATGTCTTGCAGAGGGATGCAGCAGTCTTGAAATTATCAAACCTTTGAAGCGTAATCACCGAACAATCAAGCGTTTCATGGCAAATAGCCAACAAGGTCGCAAGAAGCGTGTTGGGCAAAAAAGGCGCAAAATAACTGCCCCTGAATTGAGGAAAATCAAGCGTGAAGCTGCCTAGATGCCATTTGCCACCAGTTTTGCCATACTTCAGAGCTGCAATGTTACTGGAGTATCAAAAAGCACAAGGTGTGCCATACTCAGGGACATAAGGTTATTCGGACGAAGTACCTTTATGTCCGCGCTGCTGTCAGACCGGTATACCAATGACACTGGACGTCTAGGTATTGGAGATATAGATTTATTTCCTTATTTCCAATGCGTTTCGGAGCCACGTGCCGAGCTCCTTCCTCAGGGAACATCATGATGTTCCCTGAGGAAGGAGCTCGGCACGTGGCTCCGAAACGCGTTGGAAATAAGGAACTAAATCTATATCTCCAATACCTAGACGTCCAGTGTCATTGGTATACCGGTCTGACAGCAGCGCGGACATAAAAGGTACTTCGTCCGAATAACCTTGTGATTTGAGCACCGCATCCTGTGGAAGTACGGTCCCTGCAGCAGCTGTTTTTTCTGAGCGATTACGCTGGTTGTGTGCTACACAACCACATCAGGTGAGCAATACCAATATTCACATCATACATCTGTCTAAAAAAGATAAGACCCTATTTGCGCATTCTCAACCCTTTAGAAATATACTCAGGGACATGGCCAAGGTAAGGAAGGCTGAAAAACGACCACCTTTGAACAAGAAGCATAAGATAAAATGTCAAGACTGGGCCAAGAAATATCTTAAGACTGATTTTTTAAAGGTTTTATGGACTGATGAAATGAGAGTGACTCTTGATGGGCCAGATGGATGGGCCAGAGGCTGGATCAGTAAAGGGCAGAGAGCTCCACTCCGACTCAGACACCAGCAAGGTGGAGGTGAGGTACTGGTATGGGCTGGGATCATCAAAGATGAACTTGTGGGACCTATTCAGGTTGAGGATGGAGTGAAGCTCAACTCCCGGACCTACTGCCAGTTTCTGGAAGACAACTTCTTCAAGCAGTGGTACAGGAAGAAGTCAGTATCGTTCAAGAAAAACATGATTTTCATGCAGGACAAGGCTCCATCACATGCATCCAACTACTCCACAGCGTGGCTAGCCAGTAAAGGTCTAAAAGAAGAAAAAATAATGACATGACCCCCTTGTTCACCTGATCTGAACCCCATAGAGAACCTGTGGTCCCTCCTAAAATGTGAGATCTACAGGGAGGGAAAACAGTACACCTCTGGGAACAGTGTCTGGAGGCTGTGGTGGCTGCTGCACGCAATGTTGATCGTAAACAGATCAAGCAACTGACAGAATCTATGGATGGAGGCTGCCGAGTGTCATCATAAAGAAACGTGGCTATATTGGGCACTAATTTTTTGGGGTTTTGTTTTTGCATGTCAGAAATGTTTATTTCTATATTTTGTGCAGTTATATTGGTTTACCTGGTGAAAATAAACCAGTGAGATGGGAATATATTTGGTTTTTATTAAGTTGCCTAATAATTCTGCACAGTAATAGTTACCTGCACAAACAGATATCCTCCTAAGAGCCAAATCTAAAACACCCCACTCCAACTTCCAAACATATTAAGCTTTGATATTTGAGTCTTTTGGGTTGTTCATCAATAATAATAAAAATAATCCTCTACAATACAACTTGCCTAATAATTCTGCACACAGTGCAGATGAAAAATGGCCGATTTTTGCTCTTAGCATGTATTTTATTCCTCCTAAGTAATCTCTTTTTTTATATTATATAATGAATGTGCAGCGGAAAAAAAATAGAGCAAAAACTGGCCACTTGTCACCAGGTGACAGGTTCTGGCTACTAATGATTGATGTCTGATAGCCTTTGGACACATCATACGAAGAGAGCAATCACTAGAGAAGGACATCATGGTTGGAAGAATAGAAGTAGGGCGAATAGGTAGATCAGCAACCCAATGGCTTGATACTGTCAAGATATGGGTGAAGACCCTGGTGGACTGATCTAGGCTTGGAGAAGACCCTGGTGGACCTATCTAGACTGCATAAGAACGTTCATCCATCAAGTTGCCATGGCTCGAGACTGAGCTGAAAGACGATAAAAAATATAAATAAAGCAGCCGGGACCACATCTCACGAGTGCACTGTTGTTGTGATGTTCAGTGAGGCTTCCATCATTAAAACCACAATCGCATGCTGTGATCAGCAATACTGTTCTACATACCCGCCTCCATACTTATAACTAAGTTATATTGCATCCTCCACTACTACTGTATCCCAGCCACCAATACATCCTACACTAGAGCAGCAGGGAACGTAGGGTGAGGGCTCGCCTGGCTAGGAGCTAAATCCGCATAGAGGATAAAGTTGTCCCTTGCAGTCTATATATAGTCCTCCCTCTACCTATCCCAGGTGTGTCACACTCACACTGCTGGCAGCTGATGAGAGAATCCAATTCATTATTGAGGAGCTTAACCCTGAGCCTGCCAAGAGTTACTGTAACTATTGTTCCACAAAGTAAACAGATCCAGACCAAGTAAACAGTGCCATAGATAGATAGATAGATAGATAGATAGATAGATAGATGTAGGGGTGGAATATTCTCTCTTGATAGGATACAATGTTGCTCACAGTGTTTACAAATACAGGAGTTCCCTTTCCTGCAGGGTTAATGTTATGCCCTTTGGTCTCTCCACAGTTTATAGTCCTCTATCCTCACAGTATATTCCACCTGTGGCTATCAGGGCATGCTGAGAGTTGTAGTTCTTCATCAGGGTAAGTACCCCATGACTCAGCCCACTGTTTACACAATATAAACAAACAACAATAGACAAATAAAAGAGACAGACAGTGATGGTGAGTCCATGCCTGGTGGATGGAGCATTGTTACCTACCTCAAAGTCACATCCCCCCTGTGTGAGCAGCCACTGGAGACAGGCCAGGTTGCCTGTAGCTGCTGCATCATGGGCTGGGGTTGCGCCATTCCTGGCCCTGCAGTTCCCTTCCAATTGCGCCTCATCCACCAAATAGCGCAAACATCCCACCTTCCCTCCTCGAGCTGCATGGTGAACCACAGAAGCCTCCATGGGATCCTTCAGATCCGGCTGCAGCTTGCCTTCTGCATGCAGAGTCCTCAGAGACTCCAGGTCCCCCTGCCTGGCGGCCTGTAGGACCCTCTCCAGAGTCATTGTGTTCTGCAGGTCACTGGCAGACCCCATCACTCACCCATGGGGGGAACACAAGCAGCCACATTGGGGGTCTACACCAAGCTGGGGTGATCTGATGGGACAATCTTCTTCCACAAAGATCTTTTATCTTGAAGAATCCCTAATTGTATCCTCAGAAGTGAGTGCCTGGGACTTCCACCAGCCTGGGACTTGTAAGCTGCACATTTGCAGCAAGCTATGGACACTCACAGCCTGGAGAAGTGTTTCCCAAGTTTTCATAGACATGGAGCAGAGGAGATCAGGGCAGGCTCCTCAGGAGGAAGGTGCAGGATGGTGAAGGCAGTTTTTGGCACATGGCCCCCAAGTGAACCTGTATAGGGTGGGCTTGTCCTGTGACCTCTTCTGGTGCTGTTAGACTGGAGCTGGACATTCATCCCTCTGTGCCTCTGCTGCCTCTCCTGTGACACCTCCTCCTCCTCCTCCTCCTCCTTCCTTTCCCTGTCTACACAGCAGCAGACTAACTAAATGAGTTTAGCCATTGTAATCCTTCCCTTCATCCTTCAGCATTCTTCATCCACCTGCTGTTCAGCTAAAAGGAAAGATAACATCAAGAATTTTAGAGCTGCACCTGGAATTTGGACAGTTATAATAAATGTCTGTAATTGATTAATAACTTCACAAAGTCATTGATTGTAGGAAGGTGCTAATGCTGGCTCTTCTTATGGTGGGTTTACACACACCAATCATTGTATCCAATCTCTGAACCAATCTCTGGTTGCAGTGAAATCATGGACAGATTGCTCCATGTTGTACACAGCCACAAAATGGAACTATGTGTCCATGATTTCACTGCAACCAGAGATTGGTTCAGAGATTGGATACAATGATTGGTGTGTGTAAACCCACCATCATGGTAAACACATGTCTCAGGTGTCCCTATAGAAATACAGTTCATCTTTTGGTCCCAAATTCCTCTGCCCTCTAAAAATGACATAAAGGAGTTTTCCTGCAAATTGTATTTTAATCAATAGATCTTGGAATTGTAGTAATTTCCTCAATTGGATGTTTAAAAAAATGTTCCTGTGCTGAGATATTCTTATATATGTGTCCCTGCTATGTACTGTGTAATGGATGTGTCTGACCATACAGGGACATGGTCTGATCATACCACATCTCCTGTGCTGAGATAATCTTATATATGTGTCCCTGCTATGCACTTTGTAATGGATGTGTCTGATCATACCACATCTCCTGTGCTGAGATATTCTTATATATGTGTCCCTGTTATGTACTGTGTAATGGATGTGTCTGACCGTACAGGGACATGGTCTGATCATACCACATCTGTGCTGAGATAATATTATATATGTGCCCCTGCTATGTACTGTGCAATGGATGTGTCTGACCATACAGGGACATGGTCTGATCATGCCACATCTCCTGTGCTGAGATAATCTTATATATGTGTCCCTGCTATGCACTGTGTAATGGATGTGTCTGACCGTACAGGGACATGGTCTGATCATACCACATCTCCTGTGCTAAGATATATTATATATGTGCCCCTGCTATGCACTGTGTAATGGATGTGTCTGACCGTACAGGAACATGGTCTGATCATACCACATCTCCTGTGCTGAGATAATCTTGTATATGTGTCCCTGCTATGTACTGTGTAATGGATGTGTCTGACCATACAGGCACATGGTCTGATCATACCACATCTCCTGTGCTGAGATAATATTATATATGTGTCCCTGCTACGTACTGTGTAATGGATGTGTCTGACCGTACAGGGACATGGTCTGATCATACCACATCCCCTGTGCTGAGATAATCTTATATATGTGTCCCTGCTATTGTGGCGCCCCATACATGCAGGCGTCACAGAGGGGTATTACACCTGTAAAAGAGGTGTAAATGCTCCAGCAGCAGGTGGACCCAAGGATGGTGGGTGGGATCCATTCCCAGCACTCCCACATTAGTATAGGGTGGGAGGTTACCTGGGAGGGGATATAAATCACCTCTAGGGGGAACAAGGAGGTCTTTGTCTTCGGCCTGAAGTCTTTCGGCTGAGGACT